>CAEFZX010011361.1:0-37725 GCA_903066825.1 Alfaro cultratus
TAAAATGGCACATTTCTGATGTATTAAAATTAAATACAATAGGTACTCTTTTATGGTATTGTATTAGCGATTAGGTATTGCATTCAGCAAGTACTTTTACTTTTAATACTTAAGTATTTTTAAAAGCCAGTACTTTTTGACTTTTACTCAAGTAAAAATATTAATGTGGTACTTTTACTTTTACTAGAGTACATTTTTGTCTGTATTTGTACTTTTACTTAAGTAAATTTTTTGAGTACTTTATACAACACTGGTGAATTGAGATTTCATTATTTCAGTAAAACAAATGACTAGTTCAAGGTTTGATTTAAATTAAAAATATCTGTTGAACCAAAATATAACATGTGGTCTGAGTTTTCACAAAAGCTCAAGAAACATAAGTATTACTTAATGAATTTTATATTAAATAAAATACCAAAACAATAAATGTAATCTTACTGGCCTAAACCTGAAATAACACTTTACAGTCACAAATGATATACAAGTTCTATAACTGTAAGTCTTTACAAGTATCATAACTTCAAGTGACATATCTTTGACAACTCAATATTTCGATAGTGTGAAAACACCATTAATTTCAATTTACAGCACCCTGCAAACACCTAACAACAAAGGTTTTCCATGCTCCTGGTAGGCTTAAGGTTTTGAAACGAGTTTAATTTGGTCAATATGGTTCCCCTGACTGGAAGAAATATAAACATTTTGGAGTTGCCCAGACAGTCATGACTAGAAGCTGAGGGGAAAGCTAAGAATTAGGGCGGCGTCAGGGAAATGTTCCAACCTCACATGCTTGGAACACACTGACAAAGACAAATGCCCAAAATACAGTGGAAATTAACAAAAAAGCTGTTTGAGATTTTAAAGATCAATGATAAGACTTCTATAAACACACTTGGATTAGCCTTTTTCCTTTTGAGAGACAGAGAGAGAGAGAGAGAGAAATGCCGTATTTTCTATTAGAAACAAACTTTAGAGGTAAATGAAAATAATTTTAATTCAAATATTCCCATGGATATAAATATATATTTTTTTATTTAAATACATTAAATACCAAGTTGCATTTGATAAATATCAGGTGAGGGACATCTGTTAATTAAAAACACTACTTTATAATAAAATTTTGAGAGCAGAAATTACCCTGTGGAGTGAAATCTCCAAACACATTCAAAGCTGGAAGCTGCAATTACAAAATAAACACAAATATAATATATAAAAACATTATATTAATCTAAGTTATCAAAATATAAAAAATAAACATTCCTTTGTGCTGTGCAACATACTTCTGTTCAGGGAGTGGATTGAGATTGTTAATTTAAGCACCAAAGGTGATGAGAAAGGCTGTAACTTTCACAGGGAGGTGTGTGTAACAATGGGTGTTGTCAACACAAGTAGGGCAAGTATGAGTCCGTGATGTTTGGAAATAAAAGTATGGGAGCTTGGGGATGGGCTAAGGGCAATGGTGTTGCAGTGAGACAGACACAGAGCAAAAATTGTCCTATCGTCTTGTGGGTTTTGTCATCATGGTTTGGTTCAATCTGGCACACTACGTGAGTAGGCAATGAGCAGACGTTGTCTGTCTGGTAGCCTTGACAACTGCAGACCCTTAGGAGTACAGCTTTGACAATATGATTTTCACAATCTGTTAAAGGCACTGTTGTTGTTTTTGTAACTCAATATGGTGTTGAAATTTAATGTGACATAAACATGGTTTACCAAGACAGATTTCTTTGTCAAACAACAAAGTCTTGGGTGTCACATTAAGATAATCCAATTTAATGCAAATGTCACTACTTTAAAGAAGCAGAAGCAGTTTGGAGACCTACCAGAACCAACCAGTTAAATCAGGTCCAACAAGAAGACACTGCAATGGTTGACAAGAGAGGGAATGTGGTAGGATACTTGTCTTTATCTGCTGCTATTCTTACAGTGTGAACTGCTGTTAAATACCTGGCACATCATTTAACTGATAATCTGGCTGTCAGGTTCCGTGTTTTCTGTGTATTTATTTCAAGTTTTCTGTGTCTCTGTGCTCTCCGTGTTGTCCTGTCTCCCCTTGATTACTCCCAGGTGTGTCTCGTTCCTTGATTACCTCTTGTGTATTTAGTCTCACCTGTGTGTCTGCGTCTCTGTCGGGTCCTCGTCTGACGTTACCAGTCTGTTGCTTTTGTCCATTCGTTTACCCTGCGCTACCTGTGCTGAGCCTTGTTTCCGCTCTGCAGTGCTGCCATGGTTTTGGACTGTTTTTTCCTGTTTTTGTCATTAAATCATCTGCATCCATCTTACCTGGGTCTCCTGGCGTCCTGCCTCACCACCACTCCACACCACTTCATGACACTGGCTGATAACATGGATGTTGTGTATAGAGAACTGATGACATGGTGTTGTGTATATACAAATAACCCTTTTTAAAATTAAGATATTAATAGATTTGTATCCAAAAAAAAATCCAGAAGATTAACAGCTCAAAAACAAACAAAAATATTCACTATTAATTAATCAATTGTTATTGATTCATTTTTAATTACTAATTAGAGCAAGGAAACATTACTCATGTCTTACATGATTAACTAAAACTTTACATGTCCCTAAAACTTAATCATGTTGAACTACATAGACTTCCAGATCAGAGTAAGATGAATGACTTCAAATGCCTCATTGCTGTACTTTACAGTTGTGTAAATGTCAGTCTGTGTAAAAGAACCTTTTGAAATTGAGTTTACTTTATGAAATGTCATTTGATATCTGTAACCCGTTAAAAAAGTGGCTATATGCTTATTCTTTAAAGGTCATCTTATATATTTTTTTTCCTGTTTTCTTTTATTTGTTTGTCAATAACAAACTTTTATTAGAGAGTGTTTGTAGCAGTGAGACCAGGAATGATCTACAAACTCCTACAGGCTTTTATGCAAGAATAATACTTTTCTTTGGTTTCAATCAGAGCCCAAGCTAAAGAAACTTGGAAGTCGGCCATTAAAATATCTTGGCAGCAGAGACACTACTTGTGTACCTTAACCCTCTCTCATCTCCTTCCAACAGATGTGTTTTACTAAAGAACATAATCCACCAACATTAAAACAGTTAATGAAACCCTTCTTGTTCTTAATCATGTCTGAACTGATATCATTGGAGACTTTCTTCATTTGAACATGCGTTTTTTTAACTTAGTTTTTTTACACGCTTGAATCTTGTGATCCTCAGTGATGTATGTTAATTACTCTCTAGCAAAATTATATTCAGAAGGTAGTTTAAAGAAACATTACAGCATTTTATATTTCGTTAATCCCAATGTTTATTTTGTGTTTCTGACTTTGTATGAGAACTTAACACACTGAATGAAATAAAGATTATCTCAAAGAATTGTTTTATGTATTTCTTTTAATGTTGAAAAATTGTGGATGAATGTTTCCTTTAAATCTTGTTTTACATTTGTATGACAAGAGAAATGGAGGATCTTAATGCTGTAAGGATGTTAAAATCACTACTGGTAACCAAGCTGTGTAACACCCAGGGTAGTAAACATTTGATTGTCAAATACTTCTTCAACAAACTCCATGAGCTATTGGCTGCGGAAAAAAGTTTTGCAGCTGCTATTGGGTAGCTTTGAAGGGAAAGTGAGTTAGAATGTGTTGCAGAATAATTCATCTCAGAAGAGAAAAGAACAGAAGAGAAAAATTGTCAGAATATGAATCTCAGAGAAGCAGAGAGAGAACACAAAGAAACAGTCAGCAAAGAACAGACTGAAAGTAAAATGAGGAGAAAACATTGGATGAGCAAATCTTGCCAGATAAAAAGACAGAATTAGAAAGTAGAAACCTTTTCAATATTTTATCACTTTCCCCTTTTGTCACGTTTGTCTTCTGTAAAATTTCCAGCCAAGTGACCAGCAACTGATCCGTCATCCTGCACTTTTAGAAACATTTTCACGTTTTCCTACTTTGGAGTGTTTGGCTCTGACTTTTAATTTGGAGCTTATCTAATTGCTTCATTTAGAAGACTAGTAGGTAATGTAAGAAAGTCCAGGCTATTAAGACACTGGCAGTGGCTGTATCTCTCTTTCCTTTATGGAGATTTAACCTAAATCTCCTTCAGTTTTATACTCATTAGATCATCACATATACTTTAAGAAATTAGATGGTTTATTTTATAAAAGCTCCCAATTTCCATTATTTTCTCTGTGCTGTTTTCAACCTTTATTACCCGTTTCATAAACCTCCTTTTTTTTTTATCATAATCTGATAAAAAGCCTTTTCAGTTGTATTTATAAATAAATATCCATGTAGATTTGAAGGTCATGTGTCTTGGTGTGAAATCAGACTTTCAAAGTGAGACTGAGATCCCATTCTTAGCATAATTTGCATGTTAAAAAGATCTTTTTGAACTCTTCAAATTTCTTCTTATGTTAAAGTGATCAGGCAATAAATGATCAAACAGTAATTTAATAACACAAGCATAGTATTTAGCTTATTGCTTTCCATTGAAGTAGGTAAAGATATTTACATACATTTATTTCAACAGAGAGAATGATAACAATCATTTAGAGGCAATAAGCTGCCATGCATGTTAGAAAGATTATAACATTTATTTATAGGTATTTATTGAATGGCAAGATTTAGCTGTTATGAGGACATTTTTCCCAAGTCTGACTTCATTGGTTTGTAAATACTTAGTTTACGTAAAGCTGCTTTTAGAGTTTTTTTAGGTCTCATGCATAACTTCATAAATATGTAGCAGTAGGTCTGTATGATGCTGGTAAATGACATCAAAGATTGCTCACTAAGAAGATCTGTGTTGCTCTTACATGCACACACAGGTTCTTGATTAGTATAGTCCTGGCAGCTCTGAAAGCAGAACATACCTGGCAATAGAACTGGAGTCATGTTTTATCTGGCCTGGCTGGCTCAGAGAGGTCGAACACCGTTGTTTGAGAGGTACTTATTCTCCAGGATAATTCTCTTGTCTTTCTGCAAACTGTTTAAATTTAGACTTACATGGGGAACTGAAAGTTTCATCTTTAAACCAGTCATTCATATCCGCCCAATTTAGAGAAAAACTGCCTTAAGCTTTGCTTCAAGTGTTCACTCAATAAGCTTCAGAGTGGCCCTTGAAGGAGATATTCTTCAAAACAAAATAAAAACAATGAACAAATATTTGTTATTCAGATAAACAGTGATGTACAAAGTGAAAAAACTTCAATTATGTAGTGCAATCCTTTTTAACAGATTCAGGACAATAGCATGGTGAAACCTGGGTTCAAGAATTATTCAAGCAGGAAGTTACCCAATTAGAAGAAGTGACCATTATTCTAAACTGAGTGAATCTTCACAGCATAATTACGCATGAATGGATGTCATTGCTCTCCCCTTAACCTGTAAACCACTATACTTGTCCAGTAGTTATCATGTCCTCCAGCCAAGGTGTTTCTATGCCACAGAGTAACATAGCCTGTCATTAACACTATTGTAGCTGTCAGCAGAGCTGCAGTACTGCTGATTGGGATGAGAATCTGATCAGCTGCTTTTCCACACCTGGTAATTTCACCCCCCAAGAAATATAAAACAGTCAGGGCTTGTTAAAAAAAAAAAAAAAAAAAAAAAGAGAACACATGAAGTTAAATTTGAAACAGCAAAACTGGACTTTTAGGATTTAGCACATGTGTTTTGTGTCTCAGTGGTTTATGGAGACATGTTGTTTTAGGTAAGTAGATCTCCACCATCACCTGGTGATAAAGAAGAAAGAAGCACATACTTATTTCTTCTTTATCATGTTTTACATTTCATTTTTGGTGTTTGCACCTCCCATCTGCACTTAAAATAAGGTTTAAGACCAGAGATTTTAACATTTTCTTAAATTTAAATTTAATACAGTATGTCATGCACATGTGAAGTAAACGTTGTGAGGCTATTAAAAAAGATAAAGAAGCCAACTATTTGCACATAATCTGGCTTCAAGTGCTAGATAAAACAAAAATAAACTCGCTTTATGGGCTTTTCCAAATCTGCATCATTTACTTCTGACTTTGTTTCCGTAATACTTCAAATATGAGCTGTAAATATTAATGACTGAGAGGAGAGGTCTACACTGTGTCAAAAACAGAAACTAACATTTTACAGGGGTACTTTTGAGCACAATAGTATGTTAGCCATGCTCAGGATCTTCTATTAAATTCTGGCATCATTCATGTTGACTTTATTGGCAGCTACTGGTGGAAAGTTCACATTACAGGCATTTTTGAAAGGACTCTAAGACATTGATTTTCATTTAAACTTGTGGGAAAAAAATATTTATTTAAAAATAGTGGCCAAGATTCTGCAGCAGAGTTTAGTGGTGGTTCTCAGGTCATCCCCTGATGAGATGCCGCCCTGGGCATCTCATCCTGGGGTTCAAATGAGAGCAGTGAATGAGATTCACATGAGTTCAAGCAGAAATGAGATAAAACAATGTTGTAGAGGAATGGCAGATAACTAAAAGAAATTTAGTCCACCTTATGTATTTCTTTCAGAGCTAGAGATCCAAATTTTTTATTTATCAAAAAAATGTATTAGGCATTAATCCTCTGCCTCTGTATTGTTGAACTAAAAGGATTTAGATTTTTTTTTAAATGCTTTTCAGAGATACAGATGTATCGTGCATAAAATTTTACTTCCTTGTTTTTTCTGGTTATTTTAGGTTTTTGTGACAGACAAAAATAATTTCATCTATATGTTTTCAAAATAAAATAAAAAAATCCAGTTACCAAGGAAAACACCTACACTCAGAGATAATCTTGCCAAAACAACATGAATCTGGGTAAAGCCCTGTTGTCAGTGCAACCATACCGCAGGAGACAACAGCATCCCTGCAGAGCTGTCACTAATCAAGTTTCATTTTGGTTTTCACCAGCTGCTGGTTGGACATCACTGAATAGCTTCAAAACTGTCAATGCCGTCACACTTCTCCATGAACTGGCAGTTCCTGAGAGGAATTCATTAGACAAACCCTGGCTGTGCACACATACAGCTTCTGCGCTTTATTTGACATCACCATGTACTGAAGAAAAACCGCTTGATCCTGAACAATGTCTATAGCGTTCAGAGTATAGTGTTCTTAAATCTGTATTGTATCTTCAAAGTGTAACCAGTGGGGTTATGTAAAGAACAAGAGCGTCCGCTTACTGTACATGCTGCTGCAGAATCCTTTGACAGTGATGTATAAT
This sequence comes from Alfaro cultratus, assembly GCA_903066825.1. Lineage (NCBI taxonomy): Eukaryota > Metazoa > Chordata > Actinopteri > Cyprinodontiformes > Poeciliidae > Alfaro > Alfaro cultratus. The sequence continues at coordinate 7,193 of CAEFZX010011361.1, forward strand.
CTCTCATAAACACCACAGATTAAAGAATAATATAATGCCACCCTTGCTCTAGCTCAGGCATTGTACATCTTCAACAAGAATTCAGAATTTCTAAATGAAGATGAAATAAGTGATATGTAGCTAGAATATTGGACTAAAAAAAAAACACGGAGAAGGGTTGCTGTGCGACATCCTGCTGAGATAACTCGTTTCCTTGATATGTTGTTTTTTTTCCCCCCTTTTCATAACAGCAGTGTGGCAAAAACAAAACAATAGAGCTGTTTTTTTCACGGACAAGAAATCACATGACAAACTCTTACACTGATCAAACTGAGCTGTGCCACATTCTGGGGAGTTCTTTGTTTGGATTCATTCTTCTGAGTCCTGCTTCAAATTAATGTGAAAAACCTCTGTATGAGCATGTCATATAAAACATATTAACACAGGCTCACATGGATTTAATACTCTTTTGTTACATGATTTAGAAGTTTTCATAAAGCAACACTTACTCATGTGTTTTGGTGGTTTCCCACAGATTGGAAGGCTCCCATTTGATCAACTTTTCTTTTCCCTTTTGCTGTGAAATGCGCACCTTTTTGTTCAAGAGAATGGAGCCCAAACGAATGACATGCTGTTACAGTGGAAACAATAGCTGAAAGTGGTAAGGCAAAAACAAGGGGGAGAAATTGTTTGAAATAAGAAGTGTGGCACTTCTCCACTGCTCCCAGAAAGGATATAAAAAAATAAAAAAACAAAAAACTAGTATTATTGAGTAGAAGCTGGTTAAATTATTGACAACTATAATACTTTTGTAATGCAGCAGGCCGTTTGTGCTGGGTTATAAAATCACTGTTGTCAAACACTGTCTGAAATCAATTATCTCAATCCTAGATAGTGTTTATTATAATATCAGACAAATATAACCTTTACCCAGCTACCCAAACCTACTTGGATCTATGTGAAAAAGTCATCAAATGTTTATGATAATTGGGAATGAGTATTTTATATCACTATTGAGGAAAAACTAATTTTCTTCAACCTCGAAGAGCATAACTCTGTGTGAAAAAGCTTACCATAATGGCTTATTATTCCAAAGAGTTGCTACATTAGTTATACCCTGAAATAGTGTGGCAGACAGAGTTGTGAGATAAAATAAAGCTTCATAATTATGAGTATGATCTACAAGGCAATATCAGTACATTGAAACTTTTTTTAGTAATGACACATGTAATCAAAATTCTGGTGTTTTTATGAGTGAAAGATTTGCTGCATAAACATTTTCTATCTATGAAACCTATTAAGGAAAAATAGGTTGTTTTGAATTATCAAGAAATGCAAACATATTTAATCTTCACATTCTTCAAGAATGTCCCAGTACACTTCTCCATTAATCTTTCCTTTAATTATATGAAATCTGCCAGTACGATATGCTGTAAGACACCCCAGACTGCGACGTTTCCACCTGCAAACTTCACTACTGCCATTTTTTTGGGGGGGATGATATTCAGAAATATACTTCCTTTTAGAAAGGTGTGTAAAATGACATCCATCAAGATTACATTTTCCAACCATTTAACTCACTTATTGTGCTATGGCATAGAGACCTTTGTGATGGAGAGCACAACAAATGGTTTTCAGAAATTTTAAGTGGGACCAATGTGATGAGTTGCAAGATAAAATGATCCTCCTCCCAAATCATTTTCATGGCATCTGTGTCCAAATCTTTCCAAATACTTACTGACTGCCTTATTATATGAAATGAGGTAACACTGAGGTCCAATGGTTACTGCTGTTAGTTGCTTAAAATGTATGCATTTCTGAACTGACTAAGCAGGCCACATTTGTAGTTTTAAGAAAGCACAACTACAAACTGGCCGAAAGTTGATATAGATTTTGATTAGTATGATATCCCCAATGATGATTTAAAATCTCTTTGGGACACAGTTTGCTTCCTTTGTGAAAATTGTGTGATGAAAAGTTGAATCCCCTTTAGCCTCTGTCTCTACAGCGTAATTCTAAAAACAATGAGTTTAGTCCTGGTAAAGTCTTATCCACTCTGGTGTTGGCACAATATTGCTTATGTAGACTGAAAAGGAGAGGAACTGAAATCTTGCAGAATTTAATTCTGTTAAATGTTCCCATTGTGAGGATTGTATGTTTTGTCCATAGTATTTATGTAAAATTTGTGAAATGTTTGTTTTAGATTTCAAGTTCTCCACAAAATGAGAAGAATAATGTCTTTATCATGGGATTTTGCTTTTCATAGTTAAAATTCTATTGTAAGAAAGTGGGGAAAATGGGCCCAATCAGGACGAGTCGGTTGAGCAGCTTAAGAAAGAAACTTTGAATTTAAGTTTCATACATGGTACTCAACACACTGTCCCCAGGGCCTTCTGTCATCTTGATCCAACCCTGATTATAGGCTAGATTTGCATTATGGTGATGCATCAATCCACTTTCTGTGCCAGACAGGAACAAGCACATGCTAATCAGTCAGCTTTTTATTTTGAGACAACCATGAGTTGATTTACTGATTTAAAAAAAAACCAACAACTTTATTTTAGTTAGTTCCAGCATGCATCAATTTTTCCATTTTCAATTTTAGTGTTAACCATTGCTTCAATTTTAAATAAGCTATGAGACCACATGGGCATTTCCTAATCTTCTTGTAGAGTTTAATAGCAATGGCTCCCAGGGACAGAAGTATTCAACCCTTAGATTCACTTAGAGAGACATTAGAATGACTGGTAGTGGAACAATTACACAGTGTCTTAACTAAAATATGTAAGTTTAACACCACCGACAACTAAAATAAAGTATTCAAACATAAATAATGTTGTCTAGTAGTTCATAAACCAGTGTGTTTAGAAACCATCATTCCAACATGTTGTGCTTTATTGGATGATATTACAACACAACTAATCAAATGATAAAGCATAAAGCAGCCTTTTAGATGATGACATAGTTTGCTGACAGATCTATAGTTTGTAGTTTACAATTAGTTGGGTTGAACTAACAATAAATTTACCAGACTTGTGAAAGTGATGTTGTATTGATTACTCCACCCATCTCAGTCAAAGTCAAATTAACAACTCCTACATCTAGATTTCAATCATTTAAGTAGAAAATCAAAGACAAATCAATAATATAGCTTAACTAAACGATGGGGTGGCAGCACTAAGTCTTCATTCCCAGTATAGATGGAGCAGGTGAATGCCAGGAATAAAGCAAGGTGAGCATTTAGTAATTATCACCTTGTAATGCTCATTACATGCAGAGCTGTAAATGAAGCGGTTCTTAACAGCTTACACATTTTGAACAAAACTTAACTGTGGAGAAAAACAGTTGTTTTATACCCTATTTTAGGGCAAAGTGACCAAAGAAATTGTTCAAACTTTTGTTTTGACAGCAAATTTTATGTATGCAGGTTGAAAGAGCTGGGTGACCATTAAAATAGAAGGTATGCTTCTCTTGTCATGCAGTTTTTGACCTGCTCTTGTTAACCTTAAATGACAACCCCAAGGCGTTTCCAAGATGTCGTTAGACTGGTGAGACATGTCTGGAGGGACGTTAGTGACACAGACATATGATCTTATTCATCCTAGTTGGAGGGCATTGATGCTTGCCCAAGCTAAAGTCTTGCAGTAATATGAAAAAGTTCAGCTATTATCTAAAGGTTCCTGCAAGTGTCAGCTTTTTATTTTTGAACCATCTGTGTCTAAGTTCACATATTCCACATATTTGGCACCCTTTTGGTAAAGCAGAATGCTTTCCTCAAATAGTAAATGTCATTTTCTCGAAGTGTGTTTCATAAACATTTGGAGCCAAAAGGTTCTCTCCTATCTTTGCACACAGACAAACAGTCTCGCGTGGGAAAACCATGTCCTCCGCCTCTGTCGTCTCCATCACAGAACTGTCCCCAAGGAGAAACTTCCTACAGAAACACAAGGCGATTAGTAAAGCAGCCTGCAACAGAAAATGACTCACCATGTGGTTTCAACACAGACACAAGCTTTTAAAACAGCTGTTACTCTCCCCTGTCTGTAACACATAGCTAAATTTGTTTAATTTGTCACATAACTTGACATTTCCAAGGAAGTACAGGTGTGTTCTTGTAATTGGGTAACAGAATTGAAGCAATGCAATCATGGCACTGTCAGTAAAGATAAAAAAAAAATCTCTCAAGTAGCGACTTTCACACAAAACCTGCATTGACATCAATCTTAACATATGTATAGAAGTAGTGCAGCTCTTGGCATGGATGGTGCTGATTAGGTAGGTAGAATTTCAGATCAACCTATCTGGACTCCAATCTCTGTTCAGGCAAAAAACTAGCACAGTTTTATTTTTACTTTGATTTGTCTTCCTAAGACAGAAAGATAACAATGAGAAATACAACATCCTGCCACAGTGGGGGTAGAACTTCTCAACTCCTCCTCCAAAGATCATATCCAGCATTGAATGTTTTTGCTAAAGCCTCACGGATCTGACAGGTGATTATTTACAATGTCAGCTTTAGAGGAGGGGACAAGTATTAGCACAATCTCAAGCCATTACATCTGCATGCCAGCGCATCCCTTTATGGCACTGAAGATACCGTCTTTATGCCGTCTTGGTGCTTGGCGTGCATTTCATCCCTGCTTGTCACTGCGTTATGAATTCTCTTCAAACATGTCAATGATAAGTGTGTTAAGTTGCCTGTGTTCCCTTGAAGAGGTGATAAATAACTACCCTGCTTTAAAACCTTAACAATATAAATACAAAGCCCCCCATCCTTGTGAGTGATTCATGCCCTGCTGCTATATATAGCCATGACCGGTATTAAATGCATAAATAGCTGGGCTAATGCGGTACAGATAAGTGTGAAATCATGCGTGTACACACCTGCTTGTTGTGCGGATGAGCTCTTCCTCCAGCATAATGGGTGCGATGCTTCAGCCACTGCTACCGCTGCCGCTGATAGCTCCTCAAGCCGGCTGTGCATTTGTGAGCCTGCTGTCAACTTTTATAATGCACACACTACTTGAAATCTGTGTTGCTACAAATGAGCATTTGCATACAGAAATTGTTCAGGTTGATATTTTCCAGTCATTAGGGACAGCAGTGTAAGAGAAAAACAGAAACTGACAGAGCTACAAATATTATGTCAGTTTTGGTCTATTCAATGTTTTTATTTGCTGTGAAATTATTAAAAATGGCTGTTTACGAGAAATTCTTAAAAGGAATGGGACCGGAAGATATGCATTGTTGAAACCAGACATTTACGTTGCCTGTGTATAAATATGAAACCTTTTTGCCTCAAACCCTTAGACAGAATCAGACTAAACGTGATGTTTTAGGTCAGTTAGGACTCAGAGAAATATTTTTAATTTGCTCAACTCCAAAATAAAAGAAATATTTAGAAAATTTGTTTCCATAATTTCAGAAGTGCACATACACTAAAATTACTCTGCCTTTAAAAAATTAAAAAGCACATTTTATAGAACACTTAAGTATCATGTTTTTGTTGAAGGATTAACATTACAACATGACATAAAGCTAAAAGAAAAAAAACTGATTTTTCATAAATCCCACCTTTAAATAATTCTATCTATTTTGCCACTCAACGAACAGAAATAATTTTGGTAATCATAGATGAAATTGTGTAAGAAAACTTTAGTCTGACTGAATGTCAGTGAAGGAAAAAAGTATTATGCATATTTTTATACAGAATAAATGTTTCAGCTGCATATAGCAACATAAACCACAAAATTAAGCTGCTGTTACAATCTCTGCTGTTATTTTTAAATAAAACAGCACTTTAAGGTCAACTCAATTAGCCTACATCCCTTCCCCAAATTGAAAACCTGTTTGCGTTTGCTTTTCAATACCATGAAACCAGTCAGCTGTGGAGAATTTGTAATGTAGTCATGGGTGCCAAGGCTTAGATATTTCTTAATTACAACATAATTGATGGCTAATGTTTCGTGGCAGACAGAAGACCTGTTTTTAGTGGTGCGGCAATACGAGCAGAGGAGGTACAACCTGTCTATGGCTGAGCAGCTAAAGTTATTATTTTATTAGACATTGGGACACACATGTGAATCCAATCGAGGTGCATAGCTATTGGCCTGGAAAATCACACAGACACCGTGTTTACAAGGCAATCGGCATTCAAAGTGCACGGGTCACGATCAGGAGATTAATCTAATTACCGTTATCATTATTTTATTATCTGATAAATTGGCTGTCTTGACAAATGCTCCCTGAGGATGTACATGTGGAAAATTAAAAAGTCCTGGTTCTGCTAGAATGAATAAATTAAAACTTCTTTCCAATTAAGCCTATATAGGAGTAAGGAGATAATGAAATTAAATGTAAAAACTTTAGTGGGTTGGCAGACAGTGTTTTACGGGATGCTGAAGTGATTCACTTTTGTATATCTTGTTTGGGGAAGTAATAACAACAAATTAAGTTAGGTATTGTGATGTTGGCAGCATCTAATGAAGTGGTAAAACTCTTGAGCTTACTTTATTTTTTCCCTTCTAAGTTTAAGCTCATTACTTTGTCCTCAAGTTTTCTATAGAAGCAGTGTTTTGACATTTTCTCCCATAGATAGGAAACTGTTTTGTTGTATTAATGTAACCTTTGCTATTGCTATATCCATTCCCTACACAGAACTCACATTAATATTACAAGATAATAAGAACTATCATTAGACAGACTGTGACAAACTAGTAGCTAATAATTCAAAATATTTCTTTTTCTATGAGATTGAGATTACTTACTCAAAACTTTGAGTAACCGCCTGAAACTTTCTGGCACTGTATTTTACATTACTCCTGTTTTTACATCACAGATGTTTCCCTGCATTTACCAAATACTTTTTGGGACTTCCATGTTACTTTTCAGATGTTTTGTTGGTGTTTACATATCAGAAGCTAATCTTTATGTTTTAAAACTTTTCTGAAACTTATGTGGCTCCTTTCTGGAATTTATTCAGTCTTGTCTGGGTTTTTATTGTTGTTTTTTCTCAAACCTTTCTCAAATCTCAAAGGATATGTACTTCAAAACAAATGTTTCCTTACCTATAAGCCATACATGATTGATAATTTAATTTGCTTGCATCCATCCTTCCATCCATCCATCCATTTTCTTTACACCCTTGTCCCTAAGGGTCGGGAGGTGCTGGTGTCTATCTCCAGCTACGTTCCGGGCGAGAGGCGGGGTACAAGCTGGACAGGTCGCCAGTCTGTCACAGGGCAATTTGCTTGCACATAGATGCATAAATGCTAATGTTATGAAAAGTAAAGTTTCTAGGCTCATTGGAGCTGTGGTGAAGAGAAAGTTGTGCCTTGCTTCCTTTCATTACCCAGGGAAGTGCTGGGCTGATGGAAAAAAAAGACTGATTTCTAACATTTTCTGCTTGCTGGGCTGCTGGGCTGGTATGTGACATGACATTAACCGAGGATGTTTACAGGTCATTTTGCACTGATAGCAACTTTTACAGGAAACCTCTTAGAGAATAATAAGCTTTCTATAAAAACGAGAAAATAACAAATAAGACAAGAACCACCAGAGAAACAACATTTCACTTTTATTGAGCTATAATGAACCCTGTGATAACTGCACAATTAACTCTGAGCTTGTTGTTGCTTCCTCTTAAAATGAGCTGTGTTTATTTCTTATATGCTGTTTTTCTCCCCGCAGCGAGGGGCCTGTTAATGGTTTTGAGTGAATGTATAAAATGAATGGTGACCTGTTGGCCTCACCTTAGCTACCGCACAGTAGCTTGACATAATAAGCAGTTAGTCACACCTCAGTGCCCTCTTTCATTCACTCTCCCCTACTGTATTTTGACCTCTGGATGGTTTGGCCTGTGGCACCTGGCGGAAAGCTGCTGACTGACAACATGATTCATGGTTGTCCATAATAATTAGTTTAGCTCTGGCCAGTGTGATACCCAAGGGACAAGGGATAATGTTTGTAGCAGTGATTTATATAATGCACATTCACACATAAATGGAGGAGATGATGTGGCACTCTGCCCTGTCATCCCGCACAGCCGTCTAGACAGGTTTCCCAGATGTTTTTATGAGATGCATCAAGAAACACTGCTGCAAGCAAGATGCGTCACACTGACAGCACTTCAAAAATGAACCCTACAGTCACACGGATTATTATATTTATTTATTTGTTTGTTTAAAGACTTTATGCTTAGACAGTTAGTGATGTTGTTTGCAACAACATCACTAACTGAATCATCGCACATAAATATAGCAGAAGCACCACAGAGAAAGCTCAGATATAATTTAAACCTAAAGGAACTCAGTCCACAAATTTATCTGCGTATCCCATAAAATAATAATAATTACATAATTTACACCTGTTTATATGAAGCACTTCTTATTTTAAATGTTTTATTTCTGGAGGTACGTGGTGTCCAGTAGGATACAGATCCTTCTCATTCCTTTTTAATAAGCTTCAGAGAAGCCAGGGATCCTATACTGCCCTGTAGTGATCCTGCTTGTTGTGATGTTTCAGATGGTAAATAATCTGAATGAGATGTACATAATCAGTTGCTGTGTTGGATGCTAATATGAGTGGAAATCCAAAACAATGCAGCATAATTAATGAAGCATATGCTGCCTTAGCAGTGTGACAGACATGGAAATGTTTATTGAACCCACCAAATGTTATTCATTAATTTTCTTATTCAATGCTTGAAAGTATAAAGATATCTTTGATGAATGAGATGTGCAATGATGTAAAGAAAGTATCATTTAAACACAGTGATAGTCAGTACTAACAAAGCACACAGTCCTTCTGATCACAAAGCAAAACTGAGTGCAAGGACACAATGTGGTTCTCTTCATATGGCGAAAGGCCAAGGCGCTTCACACTACATTCAGTCACTGACCTATTCATGCACACATTCACACACTGATGGTGGTGAGCTATTACACAGTAGCCACAGCTGCCCTGAGGCAGTCTGACATACATTGGTGTCTTGCTCAAGGACACAACAACTGATCACCGAAGAGCGCTTACAAGATGAACTCCTGCCAACATCGCTGCATAAAATATATCATTGCAAACATTTTTGGAAAGCTTGTAACTAACTATTAATTATTCCAGATAAATGAAAGCAAATTGTCATGAATAATTTGGAGTTTTCTTTCTAGAGAGTTGACTTACAGTGTTAAAAGTATTAAGTTACATGGGTTTCACCTATTTTTTTTTTCTTTTTCGTTATACACTACTTCATATATTGAGATGAGATGGCACCACAACATTAAAAATCAGTCAGGATCTAGGTAGTTTCTGCAGATTCTTCGGAGGTATGAACAAAGAATCGAGTGCATTGAAAATTAACCATACCACTTAATTTTTTAAGAAGTGTAAAAATAGAAGTAAGGATAATCAATGTGCTGTGCATTAAAACCCAAAGGAAAAAACAAATAGAGGTCATACAATTAACGGTAAAGTAAAACACCAATATAGAAAATCTACATTTAATTAAAAAAAATTTGCATAACATTTAATGTGATACAAAAATTCCTCAACTATTTTAAGTTTTTGCATAATGTTCATGACACGATCATAGTTTTTCAGTAGTGGTTGCATATTTGGATTGTGGCTGCTGCCTAGTAGCAGCAGCTGGAGCTTATTCTGCATTCAATTAGTCTTGGATGACGGAGCTCAGAGCTGAGTGTTACGTCACGGCCGAGTTGAGCTTGTTTATGCTTGCAAATCAGAAAATAGAGAGACTTGCCATTTGTTTTTGTGCTAGCAGTGCAAGCTGATAATGTATTTTAATATGTTCTTGTCATAATGTTATTTCTAATCAACTAGTAGTGTCAAAACTTTGTGTGAACTTTGACCTTAATAAATTTGTTTATAGCAGAAGATTTTGAACTGAGGAACATTGTATTTAGAAGTAAGTTGGTGCAGTAAGCCTAGAAAAATGCTGGACAATTATAAACTATTTCTTACAGAAAAGAGAAGCAAATTCCAATCTTTTGGGAAATATCTAGTTGTCAGTTATGTATGTGACCTTCTTGGGGTGTTGCATGTTCTGGTCCACTCTTTTCTCAATCAGATATTGCCAAAGAATCAATAGACCTACACTTTACCAGCAAAATCAAAATTTCATATAAAGGTGTTTGTACACATACAATGAGGGATGCAAGAGCAGTCTAGGCATGGATGTTGGTTTTAAGACTTTGTATTGCTTACATTTCTATGAATAGCTATTGTACATGTAGGTATAGCAAAATAAGTAGTACAGATATTACCTTTCAAGCAGGAGAGTTAATATTTTATTAGCTGTTGTTATGCCAAAACATCATCAGAATATTCTTAAGAGTATCATGTCCAGCTAAGAGGGCTTTCAAAGAGGTTATAGTGATAAGTTCTAGCTTATAACACTGGTATCACAGTCAATAGTACGAGAAATAGATGAAACTGAGATTTTGTTTGTGCAAAATTAAGTTTTACTCATTACTGGAAACATGAAAGCAGAAAACAGTAGTAAATCCAACGAATGTCAATAATCTCCCAAAGATCAGATTACAAATGCGACATGAAGATGTAATTAGTATGCTAACTGGAATGTAAGCTTATTTTGCTACACTGTACAAGTTATTTTAGAGGACTTTATATCATAAAATATTGAAAAATACATCAGAATTAGTTCATGTCTGATATGCAAATGCGACTATGAATTTATAAGTGACAAACACTGAAAATGAAATATTCAGTTTCAATCTGTGTGAACTGCATTTAGAACTGGGGAGGGAGAACAAGATTGCATGAACATTTCTTAGTAGAAAAAAGCACAGGATGTTTTAAAAAGAGTTCTTTTGTAAAGGAAATAAATTTTCAACCAATAACCTTGGATGTTTTCTAATTGATTATCTTTTAATGTCTTTTCTTCCACAATGTAAAAATAATTTTACCGACCTGCACGATATGATGTCATTGTGATTCCCTAACCCTCCCCACTGTGTGATTTTTACAATGTAAAAGGAAGGAGTGGGAGACGAAAGTGGAATAGAGCATACACACTATAATAAAAGTCCCATATGGATATGCAGAGAGCAGATACCTCTGCTGTCAAGATTGGTGTAATCAGCGTATTCATAAACTGACAATAGAGCAACAATAGAAGCAGCCACCTGAAGCGCCAGAAGTGGAAGAAGTTCAGCTCCTTAATTTTCGAGGACAAAGCAGCCATTTATGCCTTGTTCCATGGAGGGTGAATCTAACTTAAGCAGTGAGACACTATCTGAATTCAATTTTGGATATTGTAGCTCAAATGAAGTTACTCTGAGCTGAACTACTGTTAAATCTCAGCTGTGTTTGTTTTTCTTACCATTATTTTACAGGGCACAAACTGTGTGATAAAACTGTAAATATATTAAGATGCAAAGCAGAATATTTTTCCAATCTATTTTTTAATTATTTGTTTTGTGCAGGCAGTCGGAAGGGGTGATTACAGGGTTGGTTTCCTTCTGACAAGGCGCTGTGAGTGGAGGAAACAGGAATGAGAATGTCAGGAGATGGTGACAGCTTTGGCTTTTGATCAGAGGATCTCAGAGTGGCACTTCGTGGCCAGCTGATGATGTGTGAGTGGAGTGACAGGAAGGGATCCATGCATACAGAAACAGCAGGGAGAAGCATTGTCACATCTGTTACTCACAGTCCTCACATCGGGACATACACCAGCTGTACTCTGGTGCATGCATACATGTTCCAAATCACTTCCTATAAGACATTTATTTATAAACCATGTTGCAGCCATAAGCATGACTTATTATCTGGAGTAATGTGAGAGATTTCATATATAAATATTTTATAAAGATGTTTAATGAAGAAAAAATACCAGAGCTTAATACCAGATGTTTCCTGAATTCAGGAAACATCATTTCACTTGTTTTGTTTAATGGCTCACAGCTGCTGCTTGTTTTAAAATTAGATTCTCACAGATTTGGATTGTTTGGATATGCAGTAGTGTCATTGCCAGTTTCTGTTGTGTCTGGTTCTGCACTGCCTCATGTTCAAATAACAACCCAAAAACAAATTTTGGTCAAACACAATCACTCTCACGCTTCACAAAACCCACAACCACGGCCTCTACAACCAGCAAGCGGTGAGTTGACTGACAAAGCAAGCGCTCAGATTCTAACCTGAGAGCCAGCTGAGATAAACAATTCTCCCATATGCCAATTTGAGCAGCTACTCTGTTACGTCCTTCTTACATCTCATAGCCATAGAAAGCATTATCCACTAAGATGCTTAAAATATAGCATGTTGGTGTATTTTTCTTTGTAGCTAAGTATTTCAATCAACTGGGTAAATAAAGTGTTATAAAATACTCCCAACCCATAACTGAATGAGGTATAACAAACTGTTTTTCATCCTTTTTAGATTTATTTTGGTTCTGATCACCGTTTGGGACAAATGAGTCATATAAGACATGACAGACTGACCCTCAATCAAACTAAAATAACTCTAAGCAGGCCCCTGATAGGAGATATTCTACCTTGGAGTCAGAAGCAGATCATGAGTATGTTTTGTAGCAGACAGCTGCGGTTTGAAAGGTTCCTTTTAATGGGAAAAATAAATGACAAAGCTAACTAAAACTTGCAAAACCATTTCCTATACCTCACCACAGATGCAAATGACCACCTAATTTAATAACTTCTCAAAATAAAAGCAAAAGCCTTATTAATCAGCATGGATAGAAACGGGCCTCTGCACTCCAATTTCAGTAAACAACCTAATTACTTATTAGCAACTTAAGTTGCTAATAAGTAGTAGATAATAAGTAGCTTGTAAGTACTTATATGCTAATATAAGTATAAGGCATCAATGAATGAAAGACTTTCTTTTACTTCTGAAGGTTGAACTGCAGAATAGTCATGTATCTGTCAATGACTTCATCAGTCACATTGCTCAAATGCTTTACTTTTGTCAAAAGATTTTACAGAACAACTTGTGATTTGTCCTTGAAAAATCACCGTGAACCTATTTTACACACATTGTTGAAGAAATGCAAATCAAAGTGCTAGTTTACAAGATGTCGTTCATTTAGCTCAGACACAGAGAGAAAAACTATCTTCAGCTGCAGCTGTTATTAAGGGTAAACATGTGCAGAGAGTGTGTTTATTAGTAATTCCAATGTGGAAGCTATTTGGAGGAAATAAGAGTGTAACCTTCATCTTTTTTCTATGTCACCATTAAACTGCTACTCATGCTTTCAAAATTTGTTGGAAAGGATTTTTGTCAATAAAGCTATCTATTTTCTGGCAGCTGGGCTCTATGTTGGAGAAGCATTGTTCAAAAGCCTCTTTTTTTACCTTTTAAATACATTTATTTGCTTTGAAAAGTAATAGGACGACTGTAAAATTCATACACTTGAAATTATTTTAAACATGCCAAAACCAAATATGAGCCACCGTCTTCATTTTCGGAATTCTTGTTTTATGAAATTCCATTAGAACAATTTGTATATTGTTGAAATAGAAAAAAACAGGACATGTGTTACTTTGTTGCCTCAAGATATTTTCCTGGGTTGAGACCAGATTGGTTGAGAGTTGAATTCCTTTACAAGAAGCCATGGGTTTAATGATGTGCCATTAGTTTAAAGTGTTTTATACACAGTTTGGGTAGGGAAAGACTTGGAACAGATTTGGAGGATCAGTAATGCAGAAAAAAACAGAAACATAACTTGTAACCTGACTGCTGTATGTCTGTCTATTTTTTATATATATTCATAAATAGACAAGCAACAGAAAGTGTTAAAATATAGGTTGAATGTTTTGTCCTTGGCTTTTCTATAAACTGGGCTATTAGTCTTCCTTCCCTGTCACTTTTTGACCTGACTCTCCCAGTATCTAGCATAATATCTAGTAAGCTGACAAACCTGATCCATGAATCATAATGCAGGGCCATAGGGTTGAAGGTCAACCAGCAAATCACTTTCTTTTAACAACCACTATTAGATAATAGGGACAGATTGGCTGATTCTTTGAGGAGTTTCTGATTTACTCTGCTTCAGATAGGGAAAAACACAAAAGATAATAAACACATTACAATTTCCTTAAACAAAATGTATTATGTGAACTCCCAAACAGTGGTATATCACTCCTCAATATTTACAACAGATTTAAACTAACAGATAGGAGCTGCATCTCTGCTGAGGCAGCTTCAAAGGGTATAATGAGATATTCTTGCCCAAAATCTCATGATATCACAATCAATAAATATTTCTTGGTAAACTCTTTCTAGTTGTTGTGCTTTAAAATAAAAAAGGAAGGTAATTATTTTTCTTTAAAGAAATCAAGCACCAACTAGATAAATGTGCAACTCCAAAAGTTAGGATATTGTAAAAAAAATTCGTATTTTTGTCAATCATTTTAAAAACTAAAACTGATATTTTTCATAAATTCACCACACAAACAGTGAAACATTTTAAACCTTTATTTTTGGAATTTTGATGATTACGGTTTGCAGATAATGAAAACCCAAAATTTGGTGTTTCAGAACATTTGAATTTTACATAAGATCAATTAAAACAGGGTAGCATGAAATGACGACTAATATCACACAATTTTCTTTGATCTTTGTTTCAAAACCAGCATTTCAACTTTCCAGTTTCTCTTGGATTCTAACATTCTTATTGCACAGTAGTAAAAAACACATTCTCAGTTCATTTCATATACAAGACTTTTTTCATCAGTCTCTCAACACTGCGCTGCAAATCAAATGTATTTCAAGTGCACTTTGCAGAGAGTTTGACGATATCGACTTTGACCTCCAATTTAAAATAAAATGAAAAAAGTGCCACAAGCAGTCAGAATGCCACTTCGGTAACTCTGTTTAAGTTTTCAACTAAAATTTTCACATTTGAGATTTTCTTATATAAAGTGACTCAACGAGTAGACATAAATATATTTAGCTTTTCATATTTAAACATATAAGAACACCCAAAGAAATGGAATTGATAACCTTGTTAACCTGTTTTTTGTGTGCTTTGTTTTTGTTTTACCTGTTTTAATAACTACATCGCACTGCTCCTTCCATATTGCTATGATCAAATGTAAATGGTTCAAAAGCATATGGCTCCTTATTTACCATTCTGCTTTTTCAAAACAAAGGTTTTAGTTCCTCATTTAGCTGGATGTTTTTAATCGTTAACACTGTTGTCTTCAGCCACTTCCACTCAGTTTGGTGGCTAGTAAAGCACAGTGATACCATAATCATTAAACCAGGTGCTGTTTTTTTGGCAATATGGGGATGTGCCAAGTCAAGCTGAAAATGAAATCAGCACCTCCAAAATGGTTGTCAGCAGAAGGCAGCATGAAGTCCCTAAAATTTAATGGGAGGTGGCTTAGCTAAAGTACAGTGGACTAACACCAGCGCATGGTTCATCATCTGTGACAAAGCTTAATGCTGGACTTTAAGCAGTTTGGATTCTGACTCACCTCTTCCTCCAGAGTCTAAGTTTAATTTCCAAATAAATTTCTGAATATAGTTTCAACTGTACTGTTGTCCTCTGGGCAACAGTACAGTCCTTTTTCTTGCCAGCAGTCATGATGATCCTGATGTTTTCACTGGTACAGAAATGGTTTAACACAAAGAAAGCAACACTTAGCCGATGCCCTGAAAATGTTTGATTATGGCAGCCTACCTGTTGAAGTACTTATAGCAGATGCTTGTAAATCTCCTTCAAACACTTAAGTGGGCTTTGCATGACAACCTTCTTATGGACTCCAATTTTCCCTGTACTTGTGCAAATTTTTCCACCACACCTTTTCCTTCCACTAAACTTTCTGCCCATGTGATTTGTGGACAGCTAGCTTCTTTAGCATTAACTTTTTGCAGCTAAGTCTCCTCATTGAGGGTCAGGCAACTATCTGCTGGCTAGCTGCCGGTCTTCCCCATGAGTATTGGGTTTTAAAGAACCTTTCCATTTGGTCCTAAAGGATGATTTAAGGTTCTGAGACACTACATTTTATGTTTTATTTGATATGAGCCAAAATCATTGAACTTACTATAAGTAAACAATACCAATATACTACTGTGTAATTAATCATATTTTTTTTTTTTTTTTTTTTTTTAAATCGCATGGAACACTTTCAAGTATTCATTAGGATAGGTTACAATAAATAGTGAGAAAAGTTTGTTTGATTAAATGCTGCTAAACAAAGAAGAAAAGTGATGTTGTGTTCATTTATAAAGAAACTGACAAATGTGTCAAACAGCATTATTCAGTCTCCTGACAGCCAGAGGCATCTAATCCAGAGGCATCTAATTGTTGTAAATGTCAGAAGTGCTTAGTTTCTTCCTTTTCTTCCTAAAAGCCACGTGATGTTTGTATGAAAGAATGCAAAAAAGAAATGGTTACACCTGAATGGATGATTATCTGTGGCATATCTTTTAAAAGGACTTAAAGGTCATAATACATAGAAGAGAAAAAAAGTACTAAACTTTATCCTGGCACAATTTGGGATCCGTATCTTGGCGGGGACAAATATAGCATGTATAAATAATTACTGAATCCCACTGGGATGAAAAAGTTCAAATATAAACTATTCTTTTTGGTATTTGTTTCTCTTTGAGACAGCGGCACATCAGCTGGTGTTATTTCTGCACACACAGTTCACTCATCTTTTGCATTGTTCAGATGCCTCTTTAACTTTATGCCTCCCACAACAAGGCTATGTCAAAAGGAGCCAAAGAGCACCTGCAGTTTTAGAGTGCGAAAGCTTTCAGATATAACAGAATCATTCACTTCCACCAAATAGAGCTGCTGCAGTTCCACGAGACAAATGTCAGGTGTGAAACGTTGTATATTTAGCAGCATAGGAATGTGAATGCAGCAGAATGGCTTTTTATGCGACAGATTTATTTTTCAGTGTCTCAAGTGTATGATTGTTAGAAAGGCAAATAGACAGCAAAAGACATCCAATCAACAGTTTAATTAGAAGCTACAGAAGCACATGCACACAAAGGAAAATATTCCGAACTAAATTTGTCTCCGAATTATTGTTATGTTTCAGCTGCTTGTAGGCTAAAACATAATGTCAAGATAAAGGAAGAAAAGGATCAAACTGCAACCTTCACATTTTGTCAGATGAAAACATTGTTGCATATATAAACCTTCAGACAAAAAAAAGTAAAAAAAAAAAAACAACAACAAAGAATGCATCCCGGATGAAAGGAAAAAGCAGCATTGTCTGGTGTGACAGGATAAAAAATCATCGTCTCTCACCGGCCTGGTAATCCTCAGGCGGATAATTAAAAAGTGTGTGCCACTGTCGGAAAAGGGAAAAAGAAAGATTAAAATAAATAAATAAGTAGGGGAGAAGGAAAGAGGCTCGGCGCACATCCCGGGGGGATCCATTAAAGAATGTTTTCTTGAATTGAGGTTAGGTGCATTGATCTCTGTCGAAGCTGGCACCGCTGAGAGTTAACACTCCCTGCCTGCGACGCTGACTCATTTCATACATTATTCCAATTAAATCACTGCAGCCTCATTGGCTGCCTGCCTTTCTATTTTCTAGGAGCAAATGAATTGGCACCTGGCATACGAAATCCAGTGTCATGCAATATGACTTAAAGAGAGGCCAAAGGAGAGGGAGAAAAAGGGGTGAAAAAGATGGTAATCTGTCTGTGGAAAGTATGGTAATGATTTAATCTCTAATATGGTATTTTATCCACATTAGGGACACACTAGTTAGCTTAATATCGTACCCATGGAAGCTTTTTCACATTTTATCACATCCCAACCTCAAAACTTCAATTTATTTTATTGGGATTTTATGTGAGAGAGGAATACAAAATAGTTGAGAATAGATAGTGGAGATGTTCCCCCCCTTTTATTCTTTTTTACAAATTAAAATGTGAGAAATGTATTCTACATTCTTACTCTGATTCTCCAACATCACATCCAGTGCAACAAACTGCCTTTACATGTTATCAGTTTCTTAGTCCACCTCTGTTTAACTCAGAAATCCAGCTGTTCTATGAGAATCAAAGAGGTTTGTTAAAAATATTGGAGAACAGCACAACAAAGTCCAAGCAGCAGCCTAAGAATAAAGCAGGGTTAGCCTTTAAAGTAAGATTTCAAGCTTTGAACATTTCACAGAGCATTGTTCAATCTGCAATCTGAAAATTGCAAATGTGTGGCTCAACTGCAAAACTACAAAGACAAACCCCAAAATTTATAGTTCAATCAAAGAGAGCAATAATCACAGAACCAGCCGAGAAGCCCATGAAAATCCTGGATGAGCTGAAAATATGTACTTCTATGCATCTGAAAGAAATCCATATGGTGCAGGAGTAAGATGGTAGATCTCGAGGAATGAATCTTCCCGTCCCAAACATAATCCAGAGCTGCAGGAATCGGTAATCTGTGGTGGGATTTGAAAATAGACATTTACAAATGCTCACATTTAATCAGCCTGCCCGAAAAAGCTATTTTGAGAAGAAAAAAAATGTAAAAATGTGAGTCGATCAACATGTGAAGTTAGAGTCCAGTATTAATACTTTTGTTATACACTGTAGATTGATGGAAATTCCTTTATCTCTATTCTATTCTATTCTATTCTATTCTATTCTATTCTATTCTATTCTATTCTTCAAGAGTTAGTCATCAATTCATCCCAGCTGTAGGTTAGGGTTAAAAACAACATTGACTTCTGTTATTGTTTCCTGACCATGGAATGATTTCCCCCTCTATTTAAGCTTTCATGAAACCTAAACAAACTGAGCTGCTAAGAGTCATAAAGGGCCCCCAAGGGCAAGGGAGATGTTGAACATGAGAATCTGATATACTTTCCTTTTTTATCTTTTCTGAGATTTTATGTCATCCATAAAAAACAATATTAGACCTCAGCAGGCTGGTAAGCAAATAATGGTTTGGCTCCTTTCTGCCTCTGTTAAAGGTGGTGTCATGTTCATGTACACCATAAGGGACGTTTACGGCACTTTGATGGAAATACTGCCAGCCCAGACTGTTGTAGTTACTGTCCCTTGCTTGGAGCTTGCAAAACCAATCTGTTTCTCTGTGGCCCAGAGGCCTGGATGTATGTCCAATCAATTGTTATGTGGCTATATGATATGGTGGGCGAGGGAGGACAAAGAGTATAAAATGATGCTACATGTATAGAGCAGCTGTTTCTGCACAGTTATGATAAAAGAAAAAAAAATTAAAATAACAGAAAAGAAACTGAAAAAATATGTTAATCACAATAGGGCATTTTAATTTCTTAACTTTAAAGACTTTGTCTTTTTGGGAACATAAAGTTGAAATATGATGCAGAAGAGGTCAAACAGTGTTACACTTCAGCTTTGTTTCATACTGTGTTACTTCTATTGGTCTCCTTCTTTCTCACCACCCTGCTGTCTGCTGTGTGTCCAAGGAGCTGTGTGCTAATCTGCAGCTAATCAGGCTCTGTAAGAGGACCAGCTTTCTATGTGGTCTTTTTTTTACACCAAGCCTGTAATCCGTCCAAGGCACCAGTGGAGCAATCTGCAATTTTCAAACCACTTCTTGATTACAAATGTTATGGAAAACACACCTGGACAACTTATGGTTATCCACAGGACCTTAAATCTGGTCCTCTGAACACATCCACATGCATTTGCTCACCTGCCTGTCTAACCTTTCCTGCAGCCAACACAAGAGCAAAGACAACCTGATAACATTTAGTCTTGTGACTGCATCACACTCTTCACCGAAATCCTCCCAAAACCCTCCCAAAAACTAAGTAAGCTACCTTGCTTTGCCACATAAATCGCTGGATACTCACCTAACCCATGCTTACCAATCTCCTCTTCCTTTTGTTCAGAAGCTCTGATCCACCAAGATTAAGTTTCATAATTATTATGAACAAACTTCTTACCAGTCCCTTTTTAGTGCATCTGTGTTTTTGGATCCAAAACACAGATGCAATAGGTGCTATTACTATTCGACTGGCATGTTTTATTTCAGTCACTGAGGTCCGTATAAGACAGAAAAACTATGTTGCTTTAACAACAAGCAGATACTTCTAACTAAGTAAAATATCCAGAATGTTCAGATCCTGCCTCTTTAGCTTGTGCAGGATAACAAGCACAGCAATTTTGCTTTCTTTAAACTCCACAGTCACTCTGCAGAGTTGCAGTTGAAAATAAAATATATTTTTTCAGCCATTTCTAAGTTTAAAAAAATGAAACATTTCTGAAAATGGTGTCCTCATCAACCTTTCAATCTTGTGGTTTTATTTTTCCAAAGAATTGGCATGCACATCCTCTCCACTTTGCTCCTGCCCTGTATCCTCAGTATTTACCCTGCACTGCATGCGGGGTCGGTCTCAGACATTAGGGGGTCTTTAGAAACATCAGCTACTCCCACGTTTAAACAACTGTGCTACTGACAGGGTCATCAGTACAAACAAATGTTAAAACGGGCCTGAATTACCAAAATAAATGCCCTTAAGGCAGAGGATTCAAAACTAAATAAATGCTCAAAAAGCCAAAGTACTCACAGAAAAATTAGCACAAGAAAAGACTCAATAAGTGATTGTGCTCAGCAGTATTTAGTCACAGAACTGATTAGAATTTGTCCTCAGGGTGCATTGAAGGTTTTCAAAAATGTCCCCATAAATCCACTGGGTAGTCGGGGTATTTCACTTTGTACCAGTGATGGACCTGCTAATCTCTAAGCAGTAATCTTTGCAAAGGGTAAATACAAGTCTGAGAGACAGAATTTACCATTGGTAGAAAATCACCCGAGTCATAAATCACTTTACATTCAGAATATAAAGAATGTTGTCTATAAATAAAAAGAATAAACGACAACAAAAAAACGTGTGTATCTGCAGTCTTCAGTTTTGTCGTAGCACGTAAATTTCATTGTCAAACTGGCAGAAAAATGGGAGCATTAGCACTTCTGCTCAATAACACACACACACAAGCACACACTAAAAACAAATCGTTTCAGGGGTTTTTTCCCCCACAGGAGTAATATGCAGCTAACTGACAGAGGGATTAAATTGCTTTTTCCAGCTTGTTTCTCCCACCTTACCACACCCCTCCACTTTGTGCAAGCAACAACGAAAACACACCAAGTGAACGCATATGCCACAGCGACGCATAGTAATCAGATCAAGCGTTGCGATTGCAAGCAGAAAATGTATTTTCATGTTCACTGTCAAACTGTGGGGATGATATGAGAAGCAGCGTATATGCTGAGGCTCGGGTGCAAGCTCAGGTTAGTAGACCAGATCATCTCAACTCTGGCAGATGCACTTTGCGTAAATGTTATTTATCAAACAGCTTTTATTGATATGACTTCAGCAAGACGATGACGAGTGGCTGGACAGCACACATCAAACTGCCGTTCGTCTTGGTGAAAGGGGATTAGACGAAACATTTTCCTGTGAGGGGCGGTATGTTTTAAAGCGCCTTGCCATCAGGAATATCATTCAAACCCGAGTAAGGGGAATGAAATCAAGACATCTTTTTGTGGAACCACCTCATGGTTATCTGATATATTATCTAATTTTTCTTCCTTTCTCTATCCCTGAAAAAGAAGCATTGATCTGGGGTGTTAAAATTATTGCCAGACAGAAGAGAGCAAGAAAGGCAGGTACACAAACAACCCTGAATCATCTGGAAGGAGCAGCAGAATGGATCATTTGACTAACAAGTAGATTTTTGAATGCACTTTTCTGTTGTCTTCTTAGACACGCAGAACCTTCTGTTCACTTATTGATAGTCTCCGGCTGATGAACGACTCATACATTAGAATGAGAGGACAGAAAGGAGAAACAGACAGAAAAGACATGTCACTGTGCTGTAAATAGGAGCCCCCCTGAAAACTTATTTTGTTTTGTATTATTTCATCTTTTGTTAAATGCCTCAGATCAACAACAAGATTTTAATATCATAGATGCCCTCATTGGACACAAAAATGTTTTGAAAGAAATGTATTTATTAGAAGACAAGGTTATCTTTTATCTGTGATTGAAAATATTTTTTGGACAGACAGCTGTGTTTCAAGTTTCATTACCAACACTCTGACCAACTATTCAATCAACAAATTACTTATAGGGATTCAGGGAGGTTTTATGTATTTTCCAGGCACATATTGCCATTTTGTATCACAATCAAGTAGCTATGTTACCTACAAATTTCTTTTAAATTATGTATATATCAAACATAACTTAAAAGAAATTTGCAATTTAATGCCTTTAAATTAGATTCTTAGATTCCACACACCATAATGAAGCAAACACAAAGTTACTTTGGGGACAGTCTGGATAGATTAAAGATGAACTATTTAGGTTTTCTACAGCAAACCTTCCAGATCATCAAAGAACAGCTTATATAGAGATGAAATCGAACACAAGTGAACTCCTGTTATTAATTTGGTGAGCTGAATTGTGAAGGTAATTGGTTTCATCCAATTTTATTGGACATCACAGTAAAAGAGGCTGAATACAAATACATATCCCATTTTTAAAAAAAACATTTTCCTGAAATTATATTTGGAATTCATTCTATTACAATAATGCACTATATTGTGTTATTTTATCAAACAACCCCGACCCCTGACAGCACTCCAAAATACAAAGTGCATTTAGGTTTGTGGTTGTAATGGGAAAGAAAGTGAAATTGTTTAAGGGACATCAAAACTAACATGCTAATGCTAATGCCTGACCGTAATGAGCACAAACACAAGGTTAACGGCAGCATCCATTGAAGGAGAACACAGCCCAGCTCATAATTGTCCCCTAATAGGAGCAGGTTGCTTTTCCTCCCCTGAGCTCCATGAGGAAAGAAAAGAAACAAACAAAGCTTTTAGTTTCCGGAAGGGAGTCAACATTCATTAATGTAAAGGTTGAAGAAGTTAAGTTGCATGTAATTTGAGTGTTTCTATTTATAGTCTAGTAAGACCAGCCCCACCCAGTGTGTGATCAGTATCCATACAGTTTTCAGTATCATAAATATGCAAACGAGGGACGTGTTTTGATGCAGCCTGTTCTTCTACTCAATTGACCCAAATTGGCTTTCATGGCACAGTTAGAAGACGACAACTTGCAGCTTCCCCCACATGTGTTTGATAACAATATTTTCTGTTTCATGAATGCTTATCCTTTATTGACTCCACTGTAATCATATTACAAGCAATCTGGTGAGTCATTTGACCTTCTTTGTACCCACAGTAGGCACCAAGCTGTAATCTAATGGTGTGTAATCTAATGTCTGACATAATTATATCTATTGCTCACTTTAAACAACACAAAGCCTAAAATGATCATATCTTCTAATTGAGACCTTGCAATTTTGTTGCAAAGCAAAATAATTATGCTGTCACTTAAAGAGCTAGCATGAGAATTGGGCTGGTTTACTTGAATATTCATATTCCTTTCTGTGGTGTTCCAGACAAATAAATGATTGAACCTCGGTATTAAGATTGTTAGACACTTTTGGTCTGATTATGCTCCTATGTGTAGGAGGCTGTTTGGTTGTCTCATAGTAAAGGAAATATAATGATTCGCCGTTGGTGGCGCTCTTGTGTGCACAAGAGAGGTGAGCTGAACCGAAGAAGAAGACGAGTTCCCCGTTGGTTAATAAATGTTGCCATGTGCTCTTTCCAGTCATCTGCTTGGACATTATTTTATTTGACCTGGTGTTTCATACACAACACTTTCTTTCTTTTAAAACGAAAGGATAAAAAGCTAATGCAAAATTTTACTACATCCCTTACTTTCAGGCTGCATCTCCAAACTTCTTCTTGTGAAAACTAATGGAAAATGCATGCAGAGGCTCCAATCCATTTTAATCCTGAAGGCAATTATAGTGTGGGGTTTTAGGGTCAGTACCGCTGTTGATTGATGGCAAGAAAAACTCACTTTAACAAAGTGATGTGAACTTCAACCACCTGCATGCACCAAGACAAGGGTTTGATGCTTTGTTAAAGAACACAGAATGAAGAATTAATGACTGTTCCTCCTCTGTTAAATTTCCACCTTGATTGCTTAATTTCTATTCTTCTGTTTATTATTTTGTCTGATAATTTGGGAATGTCAATGCCACCAGTAGTACAGATTAAAAAGAACATATTTCAGACTGAATAGTATTGGGCAGGTACATATTTGCAATACCTGAAAAGCCAAGTTTGTTTGTGAGGAAAATCATCCTCTGCTCTCCTTTTTTCTCCTTCGAGCTCCTTTTAAGAGCCATGATGTGTATCCTAGCAACAGGACTCACTCGCCCCCATCTATCTGTAGAGTCACTTGCATGGAAAAAGGGCACGGGCGCCGAGTCCCCACCGACTCCTGTAGCTGTCAACACATAGTGGTCAGATTCAGCTACTAGACAACTTCATGTAATACCAAGGGCATTACACAGGAATCTTGCTCTTCTAACTGAATACATTACCTTCAAAACAGCATTATTTTATTCATGCATGTTCATCGATCTAGTCTAGCACTTTATCTATATCTAAGTCCCTTTAAAGGAAAAATATGTTTCCCTAATCTTTAATCAAGTTATACAGAAGTTAAAGTTTATTTGCAATATAACACTGTTCTTTGGAAATCATACACCCCTAATGACAAACCAAATGGTTTCAATTTCACACAAGCAGCATGTAAAAGTAAGAAACCTGCCTACTATTGGTCTTTATTTGTTGCTTGTGCTCAAGGTTAAATTACTTAAACTTTAGTTGAAGGAGGTTTGCACTGACAGTCTTTATTGATTTTGTTCCTTGAACAAATTTTATGACAGATGACAAAGAAGAATTCAGTAAAGTGGCAGCTGAGGACGTTTTGTTTTGTATGGTTTACAATAAAAAACATGCTTCAAATAAAATGTTCTATATTATAAATACCATTATAACAGACAACAAGTAATCATATTTTTTAAAAATATTAATATAATGTTTTGTGTAAGTTACTTAACTGATATATGGCAATAAATGTCAGACACAAACAGTTGTTTTCAGGTATTTATTTTTGTTTTAATTTCTTTCTAAATCAGCATCACACTTTTGTGCTTTGATTTAATTCATATTTCCCCTTATCTGCATCAAAGTTGAATTCTCAAAACTTAATTTGAAGCAGGTATTGCAGTGTGTCTCTTTATTGGTTTGTATTTCTTTGAACAAGCTCTGGTGTCAGTCTACTTGAAAACAGTTCCTGCAGTGACATCTGAAGAAGTTGTGAGTTTCTTGCATGTAAATATTGATGTTTTGTTGGTGATTTTATTAAATATTTGTTTATGCTTTTAGTCATACTTATTTTCCTTAGTCACAAACAGAAGAAGAACTTTTGAGTGATATTTTACACTGACATTAGTGTTATTACATACTTTATTTAGACATGATATGTCTAAATAAAGACATGGTTGGTTACAGGTTTATTCTGTGGTATTACTACCTTCTGTAATATTGGCTAGACTTTTATTTCACTCTTTTTGATAACTTTGTTATTACTTTCTAGTTTACACTTCTGGTGTTAATCTGAGGCTTTGCGTAAACTTCATGTAATAACTTCATGTAAGCTCTTTTGTTTTGTTTTTCCTTGCTCTGCACCGATTTTTTCTTTTATGATCTGAAATACTAAAAGAATCAGCAAAGCGGCAAGTTAAAAATATGAGATTGAAGTTCAAAATATGACGTTCAGAATAGCAGTGGTGTGTGCAACATAATGGTGGTTCTATCAGGGAAGAAGAAGGGATTTTACTTTCCATCTTTTCTTTCAGTCAATGAGCTTTTAAAGGACAGAGTTAAACGGAGCTCATACGCTAAAGTTATAACATGTAGAGGCATGTGAAAAATGATTTGTTATTATTGAAATTATCATATTAAGCCTACAACATTTTTTTCCCCAACTCTATGGTAAAACTGGGAAAACTTTTTTAATGGTTACTAACTGAATAACAACCCAGAATTTGACTCCTTACTGTTTCTAATAGCCTTTGCACATATGAGGTAAGTCCTTTTATCAGTCCTTTCGTATGCTCCACCTCTTGTCCCAATGCCCTCTGAATGTTATCAGATAAAGAAGAGCAGTGGGACTCCAATCTGCCAAGCTGCACCACAAAGCCAGAGTGATTTCCTGGGATGAATCACAAAGCACTGCGGGAACGCTCTCAATTTTAAAACACAGGGGTCTCAAAGCTCTGTTTATACCTTTTAAAATTGCAATTTGTAAATTGTTGAATTCGTTGTTGGACAGACAAAACAGCACAACAAAAACATTGAAAGGAAAGGAAAGGTTCTGAATGTTTTTCCTCCAGCTTTTTATGATTTCAAAGCAACATTTGAATGCACAAGGTTTCTGTGATGGTCTGGTAAATGAAAACTTCTTCCAGGAAATAGGTTTCATCGGGCCATGATGTCCCCACCTGGTGAGAGTCATCAGCTAAGGGGCTGATTTGCCTGTGGTTTTCTGACTTTTCCAGACTAGGCATGCAGTGACCAGGCAGCAGAAAACTGTGAGAAGTCAGTGTAGCGCATTGCCAGTGCAGGCTATAAAAGAATGACACGGCTCATGGCAATTGTGCTTCCTGTGCCAGAACAGAAGAAGATTTTTGATCTCTCCCTCCTTCTTCAGGTCAGATGCTAGGGAGGAGGCAGTGGGCCTTGAAACTAACCCTGTCACAACAGAAAACTTGTGACTCTACATCCGATCCTTCTTTTGTAAAAATGTAAAACTACACTGAAGACATGAAGGACTTGGTCACTCAAGTTTGAGATTCCAACTCTAGTTGGAATTAAGTTCCAACTCTTAAGCTATTAAAAACAAAAGATCTCTGACTTCACACTGCACCCTACAGACTTGACTTGGACTCCTAGTCTGAAACTTGAGTCTTAGTAGCAGTTTTCATGTTGTGTAATGAACACTAAATAGAAGAATCTGAGCACTAGACTGTTTGCTGTGCATATTTTCCTTGAATATTTACCAGTGACATTGACTGATTATGTGCTGTTATAACTGTTTGCATCCATCTGTACAACTTTAGTCGTTCTGAATAACATTTCTGCTGTTACCTGCATATTTCTCCTGTTGCACAATTTTTATTGTCACTAATTGTAAATGGTCTATCTTTTTAATGCTCAAATAGACATAAATTTTGTACATTTTTAAATGAACCAACTCAGTTGCACATTCCTTTGGACTGGAGTACACCATTTTTTTAATATCTACATCAATACTGTATTTATGTTGAAATACTGTCCAGTATTTTATTCTTTCTTTTAATTTCTATGTTTTTTATAGTCTATATTTGTGTGAGTCTACTTCCTTTGATTGATGCTGTTGAACAGAAGTTGCCCTATTGGGGGACAATAAAGAGTATTTCTATTCTATTCACTGATCATGTTGTAAAATATCAGTCAGTAAAATCAGGTTTATTTGTATTGCACATTTCAGCAACAAGTCAGTTCAAAGAGCTTTGTACAGTGGCCGCCAAAAAATATAAAAACATCATACAGTCACCAATTGAGAAACCAGAAACAAATATTATATTTTATGTAATAGGGAAGCAAATCTTGAAAATACAAACTACCATCACAAAACAGACCTGGAATTAGGCAGGAAGCATAGGACTAGTAGTGTAGAAGTCTGACTCACTCCCCTATTATTATAGAAATCCTGAGTTAAAATAACAGCTCAGTCCTAAGCATTTGTAAAGAGTTTTCTGAAAACAATCCTTGGGTTGCAGTTTCCATGACTGACACATAACCGTCAGGCTGCAGATTGGCTGCAGGTCTGAGCAGTCTAAAGCTAACACCTGCAATGAGGTGAAAATGGTTTTACTTTCTTTGTCTGATGTAGGGTGAGTGAGATATGGCACACTATTATGACAAAAATATGATCTAGATTTTATTTATTTTTCCTAAAACAGATATTAATTAAGTGTTGCATGAATACATATTCAGGTCCTTTTACTCTGGTACCACTAAATTAAAACCAAGTTCCTTCAGAAGTCATTTAACTGGTAAATGCAGTCCTTATGTGTGTGATTTAATCTCAGTGTAAACTCAGATGTTAGAGAACATTTGTTAAGCAAAAACATCATGACCTATCATCAAAAATTTAAAAAAGTCTGGAGGAGTAGCAGGGATCTAAAACTAAGGTGGAGAAGTCTCACCAAAACGACTTTACCATAAAATTACATAAAAAGCCTCATTTTGCATTGAGAGAGAGTAATATAGAAGACATAGCAAACATGTCCAAGAAGGTGGTCTGGTCAGTTGAGACCAAAACTAAACTTTTTTGTCTGTATGTAAAACAACATATGTGGACCAAAACTAACTCTGCACAACCCTAAATTGTTGCTGTTTAGAGATGTTCTCTAATTAATCTGTTTGAACTGGAAACTTGTTTGTCCAAAATTGAACATCAGTATCTAAATGTGCAAAGCTGGAAGAGAGCTGGAAGCTCAAAAGACTGAAAACTGTAAATCCAGTGAAGTGTGATTCCATAAAGTATTGACTCGGAGGCTAACCACACATTATTTATATCTTCATTAATGAATTGAAAAGGTTGTACGTAGACAATGGATACATTTGAAGTTAATGTATGTTAAAGTCTTATACATACATAACTTACCTTTTTCTATTTAACCAAAGTCCATGAGAAAGAATGATGAAAACTTTGTTTTTAGGGCATGGTTGTAATCATTACTTAATGATATAATAAAACTTGAAATCTAAAATGTCCCCCTTTCAATCTTTTATAATTAAAGGAAGAAACACAGCCTTTGGGAAATTAATGTCAGCATTTCGGTTGTTTCAGTTACCTGATGGTATTAAATTTTATGACATCTCCATAAACTTTGGCTCCTAGTCATAGAATCTCTGGCCGATATTGCTGATAACCTGCTTTTACAGTCATTATATTGACCCATTTCTTCCTCTGAGACTCTGAACATGATATATAGCGTGTTATGATACAATCTGTTCCTGAACCCGAGCCTGGCTTAGACACAAGACTATGAACAGCCTCATCACCTCTCTTGATTCTGCGGCAGCTGGGCTCATCATTGCTGTGTCCCACTTATTACAACAGCTGTATCACAACCAGGTTACCTAGAGTGTCACATTTTGTGTTGCGTCAAATGTGTTTATACATATGTCACATTTCATTTTAGCTAAGCTTTATCATATTTAAGCTGCTGTCACGCAAGTTCTATCTTGCCATGCATATTGAAAAGTGTAGTATATGGGTTTAAATGTGGGAAGATTAAGTGCATTTTCTGAAACATGTACTGTTGTCAAGTCTTTGTGTGTTGTTCTGATGACTCTGATTTGCTCTGATTTGTGCAGTGTGAGTATGTATTAGCCTGAGAGTACACTAGTGATGTGTGTTTGTTGGAGGAAGGGTTTCTCTGTCTTGAGTGTGTGTGGGAGTGACTACTCCGAGAAATATTTGACCTTTTAATTCGGAGAATATACTGACGTCCATTTAATAAACAGATGCAACACATAAATGCAACTGAGACTATATCAGATAGAATATGATCAGCAACAATATTTTTACTGACGAGACTAAAAGCCTGCATCTGTGATGGGGCATCAACATATTTAATCTATACTTTGTGTTTCATAGTTCATTCTCTGTACTTTTAGAATGTGTGGCAACCAAAAATGTAGAAAAGAATGTACTGCAAAATAAATAATATAATAGTCCATCCAAACAAATCTTGAAAAGTATTTGGCCCATAATTTCTGCTACACAATAATGTAATTAAACATTCTTCTATAATCCTATAGTTTGCAAAACATGCCATGAATCCGAGCCAACAATATGATTTAAGAAAATATAGTTAGTGTACAGCAAGCTACAATTCACACATCAGCATCTCTTGTAATCCAGTAATAACACACTATTTCTAATCACCGGCAGAATTACTGACATGCCACACACCGGTAGCCACTCAATAATCTAATCACAAGCTTTAGTGCTCATTACAAGCTTTAAATTGTGTGCTATAGATAGAGCAACATAGCAGCACTGCCTTGTAATTAGATGGCTCTGAAAACATCTACAGATTTATCAAAACCTTCAGAATTGTGAAAGAATGAAACAGCAAAGATGTGAATACCATAATATAGCTTGAGAAGTGGGAGAAAATGGGTTTAAATTCTCCCCTAATTTTTTTTTTTTATTATTCCTCAAGCTTATGTATACAGATATGACAAATAATGTTTTGGAAATGTAAAGATGCTAAGGTGCAGGCTCCTATTTGCAACATTGTTTTTAAAATTAAATTTTTAATGGACCTGACCCAGAACTTTGTCTTTACCATCTGACAAAAATAAATATAAAATTATTTTTTTAATGACCCTATTAGTGATATTTTACTCGGTTTTACAGACAAATGCTTCTGAAGAAACAAAAGAAATATTATTTATAACAAAAAAACAACATAAAGTCCATCTGACAGAACTAAATAACATGAATAACATGCTAACTAGAGCTGCTTATCCCTCTTAGCAAAGGAAGAGAAAGGAAAAGGTCATGGGGTCCTCAGAGGTTCTGATGCCCCCAATAATGCCTGATTTT
>CAEFZX010011363.1:0-15580 GCA_903066825.1 Alfaro cultratus
GCTTGTCCTCCCATGATGGTACCTCCAGCACCTCAGCTTCTGTTCCCCATTGTTTGAGACATTCGCTGAGCACATTGGCTTTGTCCCTGATGTATCTATGGATCTTGGATGTTTCATCTTGGACAGTGGTTCTCACACTCACTAGTCCTCTGCCTCCTTCTTTGTGGCTCGTGTACAGTCTCAGGGTGCTGGATTTGGGGTAGAACCCTCCATGCATTGTTAGTAGTTTCCGGGTCTTAACATCTGTGGCCTGCATCTCCTCCTTTGGCCATCTAATTATGTTCTAGATTCTAGTTTTGTTAGAGCTTAAATTAGAACCTTTGAATGACATGTCAACCAGATCATGTCAGATCTTGTTCATATGGTGTCCCTCAGGGTTCTATCTTAGGACCAATTCAGTTTATGCAAGACACATGATCTCTTTGTCCAACTGTATTTAAATTTTAAATATTTTGCTACATTTCTTCAGAAAGAACAAAGCCAGAAAGAGTCAAATACCAGCAAAATAATTCTGGTATGATTCAGATATTATAGTATGATGTATGTGATATGAGCAAAAGAGTGAAGCCACACATATCATATCAATCACTTTTGGACAAGGTCTTTAAATGTGCATTTGTGTTAGTAAGTGCAATTGGGGGAATGTGGCTCTTGTGTGAAGTGGTCTGTTGCTATGACAAGAAAAGGACTATATAAATCCATCCCTTTGACATTCAGGTCCCCAAATCCTTAATCTGAGTGAAAAGAACAGACCTCTCTTAAAAAGTATCGCTCTTTGGAAAGTTAACTGAACACTGTATGTCAGTTCAAAATTAAGGCTGCTGTAAAAATCTCTTCAATGGAAACTTTTTTACAAATTGATTATAGTTTATAACTATAAACTGAATGTTATGATGCCGTATTAGGGCAAGAATAAAAAAAGAAAGCATGTAAATGAATTCAAATCTGTCTACATGTTTGGATTGCATTGCGGTGACCTACTTATATGTTTCTGGATTTGAACTGGACCTCCTTGTTTTGTTAGGCACTTTGAGATGGTATTTTCTATCATTTGGGGCTGTATAAATAAGCTGTAATAAATAGAAATTAATTGAATCAAATGTTAATTACACCACTCAGATCAGTCTGAGAATCCAGATTTTTCTCTTTGTACAGCTCGTTTGTTCCCTCATCTCCTTCTCCTTCCTCCCTCTCTCCCTTTTGTTTCCTCAGGTTTGCCAGCTGTTCCGCTAATACAACAAAGCATCTTGCAGATGTAGGTCACTCTCTCAATTAAGGCAATTAGCAGCAGCCTGGTAAATTCAGACTGAGCTGCTCTCATTAAAGCAACAGGAGCTAAAGGTCTGCATCACATGGCACCTAACACTCCAGTTGGCACCTGCATCCGTGCCTTTGCCGAGTGCCAGTCTATTGGTACTCACCTCCACATGCACAAAGAGCTGGCCTGTGTAAGAAGAACTGAGCCAAACTGTTCAAACTACCACACTGTTCAAGCTGGAGTCGCTTTTCTTTTAAGGAAGTCACGGATAATTTAAACAGGATGAAATATACATCATCACAGTTCTGATGTAAAATGTCTCAATCATTTCTGATCTAACCAGACAAAAAAAAAAAGAAGAAGAAAAAAACCCTTTAACAGCAGCACAGCTCCAGAGAGGTAATGCTTACAACTTGAGGAACAACGCTGGCTTTTGAGGTCAGAAATCTTACCCGCCTTCATGTGCAATGACAATCTGCTGGCTGATACACAGGAAACCCATTATTGAGATTATAGTGGTATCTCTTCAAACTGAATTGCAACTATCAGATGACATTTGACTTGATTGTTCCCCTTTTCCAGACAAGACAGACAGAGACAAGCTCAGAAAAAGAGAGCAAGTGTACTAAACTAGCAAAATGTCAATAGCTCTTAAAATAATCAACACAAGACCTTCAGGATTTGTGATGAGTGCATCTGCAGTGTGCTGTTATTTGTCCCACAAAATTTAAGGATGTGTCAGGCCTGTAGCACTGTTGGCCATTATTAAGCAGCCTTTGTGAAGCTGGGCTCTCTCTGGCTGCTTTGATTCAAGTGCTGTGCTATCCGGCCTCATACCAATAACAGCTGATTAGTGCAGGTCTGAAGAGCAATGTTCTGGGATGCATCAACATCAGCTAGCCTTGCAACACCTCTGGCCATCATTACAGCACTGCAGCGCACTAGGCCATTTTGTTCCATATTGTTCATTTTATTCACACACAATCACACACTGCTGGGACACAAACAATAATTGTTTCAGTTTTTCTTTTTTTTTTTTTTTGCTAATGATTAACTATTTCTTCCAAGCATGTTTGTTTTAAAAAGTATCCATTTCAATTGCACCAGCTAGTTTCCATCAATAGGATTAAATTTAGGAATCCTCAACAGTATGTCATCTGTGTCTTTTAATATTTTGCATAGAGTTTTTTTTTTATTTCTGTGATAATCCTTCAGACCTTCCGAAAGGCAGAGTTTTGAGCCTCAAAATGTAATAACTTTTTAAAACTGTGAAGTAAAGTACAATAATTTCTGAAAAAAGCTACAAAGGTTGAAAGAAAAGAATGAACAATTTACACTAAACAAAAAATTTAAAATATGAACTGGTTTAAAGTTTATGTTATTCTAAGTAATTTGGATATTTTTCAACATAATTTAAACACCCAGTTTGTGGCTCAAGAAATGACCATTGTTAACAAAAAAAAAAGGGATGCATACTACTTCTGCTGGGCTTGATAAGACTGTTTGCTTCTGCATACATTTAGTGCTACCTGCTTTGTAAATCTGGTACAGAATTAAAGTGTATACCTGCTGCAAGAAATTGAGAAGACTGAACAGTATCTTGAATTTCCCTTTAAATATTAAGTAGAATAGCTCTAGATTGTATGAATATTAGCATATATTTAAATTCAGATATCAGGATCAAAGTGGAATCCGTTGTATCAGATCAGTGATGAGCGGTGAGGTTCATGACTGGTGAGGAATAGACTACCACAGAGTCTGACAAATCCAAAATTCAATATAGATTATATATTTGAATTTTGACCATACCTAATCATGTCTTCAAACAATATAATATCAAGAAAAATAAAAGAATATTTAATAAGGTCACACTATTTTTTATTACTTGAATGTTTTCTTTGGCTGATCTCTCTCTTTTCTGGTTAAAATTAAAAATCATGTCTGAGCTCATCTTTATTTTATATGACATCCATTATCCTTCTCCATGAATACCTCTGTCATTCTGCTATGAAAAAATGTCCTTTCTTATACTTTCCTTTCATTTTCAAAAACCTGGCAGCCACAGACAGTTGTCCTGAACAGTTCTGGTCCGTCTGTATTCCCCCATCCCCACCGACTCTTTTCAGTCTTTTCAATGTGTAGAAGAAGAGCACCTGTTGCTTGTTGTGTCCATGGGGCTCAGTACTGCCCCCTGTCAGTGAAGCACTTTCTGCCTCAACCTGAGCATTTTCACTACATATTTATGGCCAATCAGAAAGACTAAATATGTTATATATATTCATTAAATACATCAAACAGAATGTTAACATATGTAGAAAATGTGTAATTAAACAAGTAGATTGGCGATATAAAGAGAGACAGCAATGGACATGCGTCAATTGCCTGCTTCATTCACTTGTGTGATACCGCGGCCCCAGAGGTGAGCCACCGCACTGCAATGCCTCATCTTGGTCTTCTTTTATGTATTTCATCAAGCAATGTGTAAGTAAAGCAATTTTGACCATAAAAATGTTGAAATTACCAATAAAAAATAGCAATTTATGGAAAATTCAAGTGGACAAATTGATTTTCTCCTGTTTCTCTTGTTGCAAGTGTCCCCCTTTCCAAAACCGCATTGTCTCAGGGTTAAATGACTGCAGATCTGCTGCCTGTGGACATTTAAGATTTTTATTTTACAGCACCGTCCTAATCATTTGGACATGTTCTGGTTAGCACAGGGATAGGTTAAGTCAAACTCAGTATGTAGAGAATAAATGAGAAAGTATTTTTAGTAAACAGTTCTTCTCTGTCACATTCAAATTCAGTAATTTTCTTAGACCTTGTAATCCAAAAAAACAACTATAATTTTTCTAATATGACCTGACCAAGTGCATGGTTAGCACACACATATATTCTGTATAATATCTGAAAACAGTGCAATGTTTTCTGATTGTTTGTTGACCATTAAATGAAAAAATGAAAAAGATCACAACTCAAAAATACTGAACATATGTTAGTATTAAATGTTGTGCATGTAAGATAAAATAATCTTAGATCTGCTGTTTGGCAGTGACAAGCTGCTGCGGTATCTTTACACTATTAATCATCTTCCCCGTGACTAACCCTGATGGTGTCATACAAGCACAGCCTAAGACAGGCAGTCTCATTAGACCACACACACTCACGGAAAACCCAGTTTTTTCCTTCTAAAACCTCCATATTGTACAACCTCATATCCGCTTCTCTCTTTAGCCATTTTTATTTTCTTTCTCATTCTCTGAAATCGTCTCAACCTCAACTGTAACCATGTATAGTTCAATTATTCTGCAAACCCTCTCAATCTTCTTTCTCCCTCCCCTTTTTGCTTCACTTTTTGTTCCTTTCAAACATCTAATACCGCTCTGATCAACTGTGTTCCTCCATTCGTCCCTTTCTCTCACTTTCGCTCGCTCTTTGCTTCCCTAGTGTGTTGTCCCTCTCCTCCTCCTCTTACTCCCCCTCCTGTCTCCTGCTCCATCTCTTCCTCCGCTGTTATTGCCTCCATCATGCTCTCTCTTTCTCTTTCTCTCTGATCTGCTCTGAGAGGGTTATTTATACAGCAACAACCCACGCAGAGTGGAGAGGAGCGCAGCAGAGCAGTGAAGGCAGTTTGACTTGCCAAAACGGGCATCACCTCAGAAACACAAGAACTCCTCTTTACTTGGTCCATCCTTCATTTCTGCATCTACATCTTTCCTCAGGTTTGCCGTTTATTCTTGTTTGCAGAGGCTACATGTGCAAAAGCAGTTAGTATTTCAAAAGTTCTGAGAGGATCACACATCCATTAAATGAAGACAGAAAATAAAAACAGAAAAGAGATTTAACAAGAAATTAAATGTTTACCCAACTCAACGAGAAAAATCATGTTCCTACAAAAGACACACATTTTTGTTTTTCTTTTTTAAATTTAGACATTAAAAAATGTCTATTGTCTATTGAAATAAATAGACATTGAAATAAATGTCTATTTATTTCAATATCAAATTTAAATATTTATTTCAATTAGACATTTATTTCAACAAAATAAAGTTTATTTATTTCAACTTTGTTGTTATTTGTTTCTCGGTTATTAATTTCTTATTCTATTAATTGAAACTGAATATTGTATGAAGTAATATACAGCTTTATATTGTTGTCAAATATATAAAAATATGACTCAAGGATTTTTGGAGTAATTATCCGAAAACATGGTTGGACTGGCCACCTGTCCAGGCTGACTCCGCCTGTCGCCCGCTGACCGCTGGAGCTTCCCTCGCCACCTCAATAAGGATAAGCATGTTAAATAATGAATGGTTGTTTCTGTTCGTGTCTGTTCTGTTCGGATGTTTCTGTAGTTCTGCTACAACTGGCACTGTAGCACAGCTAGCAGAAGCAGGAAGCCCAAAAGGAGCAGCTTAAAAACTGCTACTGTTGCAAATTTGTGGAATTTATTTGTGATCCATTTATTGATTCTTGCCATGCGGGTATAATTTTAGAAAGAAATTATTAGTTTCTTTCACATTTTTGTTTCTAGTACATCACTTTAATACTACCCATTAATAGCAAGTCATATGGCACAGCAATAAGTGTAAGAAGAACTCTGCTATTAAACTAAATAAGCATATTTTCACTATTACAACCTGCCTCTCTTATATCCCTACATGAACATACACACACACGCGCACCTACACACGCACACACACAAATATATACCATATATATGATTGTCTACGTATAATTGTACACATATATACCATCATACACACGTGTGGTGTGTCCCACATGTAAGCGTGGGTGTGTGTGTGAGATATGGCAAAAATTATCATATATTGTGATGGGTAGTGATAACAATATATATACCACGATATCATTTGTATAAAACTTGCAATACAAATGAAAAAAATTACATACTAATTGAGTGAAATGTATATATATTTACATGTTATTCTGTATATATGTAATCAGTCAAACTGATAGAATATGAAAAGTAATCCAGTGACTTAATAACTGACGATTGTCATATTGTCATAACCAGTCATATGTTTTTGTACTCAAGAACTTTGTCTATAAAGCAGAGCTCTTTTCTACTGCTGCTGGTAAAAAAAAACCAGTGGCTTCTAAGATACTTCCCTCCTGCAATTTTAGCGCTTCAGTGGCATTGTCAAGCAGATATAAAAAAATAATCTCTTTTCTTCTTTTTAATGCAAAGTCTCTTCCAAGGTGACACTTCCAGTGGGAGGCATTGAAAAGATAATTTGCTGTTCTAGACAAGTAAACTGAATTTTCTTGGAACTGGCATTGCAAACAGATCGCTGCTCAGCACTGTCTAAAATGTATGCGCAAAGACTCATTTTTCTGGATAATAGAGGTGTGTAGCTCATGAAACCCTCTTTTATAAATCATCAGTGTCTTTATAACCTCTTTTTGGCATTGTCCCCGTAAAAACCACAGCACTTCAGTCAACCTCTTAGCCCCTCTTTCATTCATATGTGACAACAGCCGACAGGTATTTTAGCTCCTCCACCTCATACAGATGCTCCGCTCTTATCTGAAGAAAGCCAGCCAACCCGTCTGTGAAAAATTCACAACCTCTGATTTAGAGGTGCTAACCCTTTTCCCAGATTCTTCACACTCAGTAGTAAAAAGCTCAATTGCACACAAGAGGTCACAGGCTGATGAAACCAAAGGGACAGCACCATCTGTGATTAAGAAGGAGGATCAGGAGCCAGACTTTTTTCCACTTCGAAGCTCTAGCTCCTCATAAGAAGACCAGAAAATGACAGCAAACAATAAATGAAAGCAAAGATGTACCAATAAAAATCATACATAGGAAACAAACAACTTTTCCATTAATCAGTTAATGGGCAAATCAAATTATGATACATCGTTTTTTTCCTCATCATTTTGGGTTTGAAAAATGCATAAAAAATTCATGTATTTATATATGGATCTCATACAAAACTCAGAGGACAAAACTGATGCTAAAGGCTAACCAAGTCAACAAAACACTGAAACAGAGAGCCCTAAGATAGCTTAATATGAACAATACTTAATATGCAGTTACACATGTTTTATTTGACACAAATGCATGAATCCTGTGATCCATTGCCATCACCAAACTTTGTCCTCTTTGTAATGCTTTTCTACCCGTTTCATCAGTGGTCTCTTGTTTTGGGAGGTTAGTCCTTTCCCTGATGGTTAGTCCATTCTTTTGGGCTACTGTTTGTCTGGTTGTTGAATGCTCTCCTCAATAGCTTGGTTGTATCGTACTGTGACTGAATTAGAACTGCTGTGTGCACTCTTTCTAAGTTTAATTTATGTCGTATTCTTGAGGCTGTTCTCTGTTTTATTTGCAAAGTCTGCCTTTTCTGTTACTTTTGGTAATAATGGATTTGCATCTTCTGATATTACCTCTCTGCTTTTGGAAACGAAGTGTATTCTGAGCACTTATGCCTTTCTGAAGTCATAATTTTACTCCTGCCCACTTGCGGTATGCTGTTGATGTCCCCATAAGTACTTAATGGGTTTCATTTCAAATTCTCCCAGTTCTACTGTTTGATGTTTCCCGAATACAACTTATTATTACTTAGTAACTCAGTGGTTTCTTTCTTCTTCAGAACTTTCCAAATCAAGTCCTGCTCTCCCAATTGATTAATTGGTAAACTTTACAGGTTTATTTTATCACCAGTCGACAGCGCTATGCTATTCATTTTAGGTACACCTCTAAATATGAACCAACTAAAAGTAAATTCTCCTGAAAATGGTGTGAAGAGAAATAAATGCTGGGATGAATTAAGGATTCTACTGTAATTTCTTCATTTAAAACTCTTAACTCTATCAAAACATGTTTTTTTGTGTGTGTATGTGTTGAAGTCCTTAAAAAGAAAAAAAAAAGGTTGATTTAAATGCACATTGTCAGGTCAGAAAAATAGGAAACAAAAATCAGCCATAAAAAGCCAGTTTGGTGCATCTCTGTTTCTAACATGCCAGCTTCGATCTCACCAACTAAACTTCTACAGAAGATATATTCTACACTGTGTATATACCATGAATGCTCATTTCTATTGCTTCCTATTTGCCAAGAAGGTAACAAAATAAAAACAACTACAGTTGAGCCATATACTGTACTAACCAAACCTCAGTCCAAAAATAGGAGCTGGTCCCCCTCACACGGACTCCAATTGTCACAATTGCTGCACATGAAATCTCCCTAAAACAACATGAAAGACTTTTACTTATTAATTATATTTGAGAAGACAACGTCTCCAGTGGCTGCGGCAGCCCAACTGACACATCTGGGTGTGTTTGCTATGCAATTATTAGAGCTGTCCAAACATTTGACGATTAACTGATTGCACGACTTGAAAATAAGAAAATGAACCCAAAACTGAGCAGATACATACTTTCCATCCACCTAATTAGGGACAACCAGTTATTTTTCACTAACTGGTTCATCTAAACTTGAAAGTAGCTAATCAGTGAGATAAACCTCTGCAAAGTATAGGAAAAGGTTAGAATGCCAAACGGCTTTCTATACGAAGGATATATCCATAAGATCCTGAACAGGATTTCTAGTCCTGAGCGAGTAACAATGATCCTTCACTGAGCAGGATTGTGCACATGATATTCCTAACTACACTGGAGGCTGCAGGCTAAATAAAATGTCACGGGAGAACAAATTCTGAGTAAGGGCTGTGCTGTTTGCTTGGACGGAATTGCTGCACATACAGAACCAGGCTCTCCAAGGCATATAATTGGCCATCACAGCTGCATGTAGCTCTATGTTAACAAACGTGTTCATCTGCTTTTGTTTTTCTACCTTCTCCTCTACTTGCTTTTATTTCTGTCTGCTCCTCAACTCTGGTTTTCAATGTGTGTCAGGGCCAGTTGGCGTGTTTTCCCTCTGAGGGGGAGAGAAACTTCTTAACATGGAGGAAGGGGAGTGGAACTGACACATACACGGCATGCCTCTGACACAAGCTTCACTCAAACCTTCCTTCTCTCCACCTTTTCTTTGTCTGTTTCCCACTCACACCTTCTCCTCTGCTTCACTCGGTGCCCCCTCTCCCAACAGAAAGCATGACACATATGGAGCGCCAGTGCCTTGAGGCATCCGCTGCTTCTCTTTGTAGATGTTGGTGCATGTCCATAAAATGGTTGAAAAACATGATAAATCATCTATTTGTATAAATAGAGAAATAGAAATGTTTTTCTATCATGCAAAAAGGTAAAACAGATTATCCACCTAACCATGAAGGAAATATTACTGTATATATGTGTGTACATGCTGTACAAAACTGTGATAGTTTAGACATAATAGGGCCTTTTTGTAGCTGTCATAACTTAGCAGTGTTACTGTTTGCCACTGACAGATTTCTTTTTGGTCACATTTAAATGTTACAGGTCATCACAAAAAATGTTAATTAGACAAAGTTGACCTGAAATACAAACTGTCAGGATCTTGGGTTGTTTGAGTTGGTTTTGTTTATTTCTGTGTTTCATAGAAACACAGCTGATCTAATCAAAGAAAAGGAACTGTTTTACTTTGGTTCACACTGATAAATATATTTTGGTCTATCTACTTGCAAAAATAAGGCAACTATTTGCAAAATTAATTTATGTTGATCAAGCAACACCACACCGTTCTTTGTTTAAAGTACTTATTTTTTTATATTTCTTTGCTAGTCTGCTTGTGCTTGGGAATTCTGATGGCCTATGATACGATACAACCAAGCTATTGAGGAGAGCATTCAACAATAGTATTTGGTGTTTTCAAATACTGGAAGAAACACAGTAAAGATAACAGGATTCTTTTCTGTTGTGTGGATGAATTGAAAAAGATAGGCCCTTAGTACTTAAACAGACGCATGCCTCCACTGCTCCTCGTCGTCTCTGTCACCATCTCCATGATTCCCAACTTGCTCCTCAACTCTAAACTTTAAGACCAAACCTTCACACTAGTCTGTCAGCAGCAGCTGCAGATCCAGCAATGCCTCCAGCTTCTAAGTCTCCTGAGTTCAGGTGTTATCTCCAGTCTCCTGAGCTTCACTGTGGTCTACCGTTTCCTGAGGTTTTGTTTCTGAGTCCAATATAGATATTTGTATC
Source organism: Alfaro cultratus (assembly GCA_903066825.1). Taxonomy (NCBI): domain Eukaryota; kingdom Metazoa; phylum Chordata; class Actinopteri; order Cyprinodontiformes; family Poeciliidae; genus Alfaro; species Alfaro cultratus. The sequence goes on from CAEFZX010011363.1 coordinate 10,361, forward strand.
CAAACTTTTTAAACAGGTATACAGGGATGAGATTAGAACATGAAAAAGAAGAGCAGAGCGTTTTTAATCTTAAAGTTCTGTAATGAAAACTATCTAAACATCCTGCTCCACCTGCAGCCAGCAGTATGACTAGAGCAGTGGTTCCCAAAGATTTTCTGGGCCCCCCTATGGATTACAATAAAATCCCCCCCCCAAAAAGAAAAAAAAAGTAACTGGGCACACACATTGTTCAACCATTCATAAACCTATACACATATTTTGTTTTCAAACTCCACTGAAGTTTATTTCACACTTCAGGTTGCAACAAAACAAACTACCAACCATCTTTACAGTGAAACACTTTTGTGTAGCTTTTTTTGTTGTTGTTGTTGTTTTCATTCATCCATACCCCCCCCCCTTTCTTACCTGGCAAATGGTTTTCTATGGATGAATGGATTTGAACCTTTTGCAGTAATTGGCTTGTGGGTCAACCAAAAGTTATTAGATGATCTGAAAAGAGTTTTTCCTCTGGAGGATGCTTCCCTTTGTTCACTTCCCAATTACATTGAGTCAATCAGCAGGAACTCTCGAAAAAGTGGCAAGCAGAACTTTTTTGTGGTGCCTTTGTTTGAGAGGAACAAAACACAATGCCAGAACCATACTTCTTTTCTGTCACTGTCTCTGCTGAATCCTTATTACACAGTCATTTTTCATCTGCTGTTGAACATTTAGGTTCTATACGAGCAAATGATTTCATCTGTACTAACACTTTCAAAGGATCCCAGTTCAACTACTAACACTCAAATCTGCTCAAAAACAACAGTCAATTTTACTTTACAGGATGAAAACAATTGTTCGCTAAACAAACTGGCAAACAGCTTTGATTTTCACGCAAGAACGAGTTTTTACGCAGCAGATGTTTTCAGACGTTCAGATGTTATTTTTCAGCACCTATGTTTGCTATTTATTGTAATATTTGCATGAAGCATAAATAAAATTCTTCATAATAAATATCAAATTAGAGAAACTGACCTCAGGGCTGCTGTGATCATCCTATGTCAACAACAAAAGGATTTCTGGTCTTCAGAAGAACTTTCACTATTTCCTGTCAGATCAAGTCTTGATATTCTTCTTTAAAACCATTAGAATCAGAGACTGTTTCTTCATTCTTCATTTGTTAAATCTATTTTTGAAATATTGGATCAGGACTTGGTATAGGCTGATACTCAAAATCAAAGGAGAAACCTGATGGATTTCAGGCCCATCTGTTCAAGTCTTAAAGCTTTCAGTCTAATTGATTGATTGATTGATTGATTAATTATTATATTAAAGAAAAGCTAGCTCACTTTTCACTACGACATAGACCAGGTAAAAACCAGCTTTTGTAACAGTTAACCTTTTAAGTAAATAAAGTTGTATTGAACTATCACAAATCTTACTTTTAGGCTCAAGCACCTAAAACATACATCTCTAAAAAACTGAATCAACAAAATTTATAAAACATAACATTTGTGTCTCTGCCAAAACTTTTGGCTACAATTGAACTCATGTTATCCTGGCCATTCTCCCAACCAAACTCAGGTCAAATCACAACAAAATTCCTCCTATGAACAGTTGCAAGGGCTTTTAGATGTTGAATTCAGACCATAAAAAAAGACTCAGTAATGTGGAAAATAACACAAAAGAAAAATGCATTTTGAACTGAACCCTGGGGGGGACCAAACGAGAGTTATAACATAAGACAGATGAAAAATTGCCAGAATTATTCTGCTCATTGGTTATGACATTAGCTTAGCCAGAACTGTGCTGTTTTCCAGGCCTGATTCACTTAAGTGAAGGCAGCATGAATATCTTTGAAGAAATGAACAGAACAGCTAGAAGCCAGAATCAGCAAAAGATTGTTTCAAAAGTACCAACTCCAAGGAGACATGGTGCTATATGTGACGTAAAGGAACACATTGTGTAAAAACTGATTCAGAAACAGAAAAAGAGCCCAAAACAGCATCTTAATGGGTTTGTTTTTCCTTACTCCGACAAATGTAACATGATAAAATAGCCCAGCGGCCATAGAATTATTTACAGTAGAGATGACACTTGGCCGAAGTATATTAAGAAAACCCTTGAGGAGGCTTGTGGGAGTCATGACCAGAGGCAGATTGTAGATTTCATTTAGGAAAAGTCTGCTAGAAAAAAAACGAGCTCAGAGCAGTCCAGAACAGCAGAAACTTCCAGTGAAATAAAAATATTTAGAACTGCAGCAGACTCCTCTGGTGAAGAACTTTCATTAGTGTGGAACAAGACCCATGAGACTATCAACTCCAGATTCTGAACAAAGTAGAGCATGAAGTTCAAATGGTTTAAAACAGCATCTATTCATTCAGTCCTACTGCAGTCATGAAGGGAGGCACAACATACAGTAGCCTGGTTCAGTTCAAGAGAAAATGAAAAAAACTGCTGAAGGTGTGACAACACTTTTGATCAAAATACAACAAGAATGCATTAATAGACAAAGTTTAATATGTGATCACTAGAAATGCAAAGAAATTTGCAGACTCTTTAGAGATACTTTCACAAACAAACTATGTTTTATTACCTCGGAAGAGAACTTTCAGTAGTCAGGTGAAAAAAAAAACTATCCAGGGAGTTTATGAATTACTATGCCAAACACTAAATAAAGCATTGCTAGAGCATTGCCATGTGTTTTTGTTTTGAAGTTAGTTGAACCCTGCATTGGCTAAAGTACTGTTGGAACTGACAGCAAAAGAAATACCAGAAAACCATGTCCAATTTCTGCAACAACATGATAATATTGACATAAAAGTAGGAGGATTTAATATTTCTACTGTTTCTATATGAAATTTAATCTACTTACCATGCATTGTCAAAACAAGTGAGTGCAAAACGAGTAAAATGTTTCTTTGACATATTTTTAAAATGTCTCTTGAGAGGCAGAGCACATAGGTGTAATGTGGGTGTCTTTGACCAGGACTGTGACATTAGCTGTCACACTATTGGTCACCATCATTCCAGTGTCATGATTTTACAGTAGCTTAAGTGATGTGAACTCCAGTTATGCCAGGCTGCTTTGGATTTTCATTAAATGTCAAGAAGTTTTGTTCTCAGGAACTTTAAAGCCATGTTCAAAATTAAACTAATATTTTATAAAACTCTGATTAACTGACAATCTGTAAATTACCTTTCACCTAATGACCACTGCAGAAAGGTGCTGGTAATTTATTTATTGATTGATACTTGTCCTATTATTAAAGTACATATTTGGCAGTCATGATTTTTAAAACTGTTTGTGGTGTGTAGATCTGAAGATTATTCCAAATGTTGATACTGAGGCCAATTTTACACATGCCCACTTTTGCTTCCAGTAAAAGTGTGTTTTTCAAATTATGTACTATTAAAATTAGTTACTAGCATTTAAAATTTACATTAAGTCATGGAGTAAATCTCTTAAAGAAATACTAATCTTCTTCTGCTAAAGGTGTATTTGATTAATTTGATTTATTAACCAATCAGCTTATTCTCTAGTGCTTGAACTCACCCTGTTCTTCAAAGTAAAAGTACTTCTTATTTAATCCATTAAGAAATTCACTGTTATTTACTGTTAAGATATTTGTGCTAGTTTTCTCTGAACATATACACATAAATAATTTATACAAAAATTAGGAAGAATAATTTACAGATTAGAAGTGTAATCAGGTCCAGGAGGGAAACCATCCCTCTTCCCAAAGGCACACTCCTGCTCACTGCTTTGGGATCTCAAACCATTCCCAGGCCAAAACCAACACACAGGCCCTCAGAGTTCCAGGTCTTCCCTGGGGTTTCCTCCCAGTGGGACGTGGCTGGAAAACCTACAAAGGGAGGAATACAAGAGGCATCCGGGAAGACGCAGCAGCTCTACTTCAAAGAATGAAAAAGCTCCCCATCTAATCACTAAGGCTGAGTCCATTGACCCTAAGAAGCTGCTTAAGATACTCGTATCTTAAGCAGTGGAATGCAGTTCAGTTCAATTCAATTTGTCTATATATATTGCCAATTCAAAACGCATGTCATTTCAAGGCACTTCTCAAAAATAATAAATAACAGAAAGGTCAATTCAATCCAGCCATACATACATACATTCTAACTGATCCTAGTTATCTAATAAAGCAATCAAGTTCAGTTCACTGTTGAAATTGGTTTAAGAAGTTGTTATATAATTAGCAGATCGAGTCCCTGACTAACAGAATTCACTCCCCTGCATGAACATGTAGCAACGGTGGACATGAACTGTCACATGATTTTACAAAATTGTGTTAATTTTAATCACATTTCAGTCCATGTAAAAAAAAAAACACATGCTGCAAGATAAGAAACAATTTGACAGCTTAACAGACCAATTATCTATCCATGTAAGCCTGAGGTAACATATTACCATTATAATGTCAATTCAGTGTTCAGTGTTTACCTTCTAAAGAACCAGCAGTATTGGAACCTCAATGTATTGGTACAATAGTTTTGAGGTGTAATTTTACAAATACCTGCAGCTGTTGTTCTGGCACTGTGCCTTAAGACCAAATGTACCAAATGTCAGCAGTCACCACCTTAAGTTAGGATTTGTCTACTAAACAGTTACTACTCCCAGCCATGCTCCAAGCAGATGAATGAAAATCGCACAACACAATCATTTTGTATAAAACTACAGACAATGGAACACTCTGTTAGAAATAAAGCTTAAAATGAGATCATAATATACGCTCAGCAATCCCTGCTGGTTTTTAAGATGAATTTCCAATACTCCATTTTGGTAAAACGGGAGAGTAGTACAACCTTCTTGCTGCAAGGCAACAGTGATATATATATATATATATATATATATATATTAGGGGTGTAGCGATACAATAATCTCATGATACGGTACAATACGATATACAGTATTCTGAGCATGATGCGATATGTATAACAGTATTTGGAAAACAATACAATTCGATGCACTTTTTATGATTTTGTGAAAGGTTTTAGAAGGACAGAGTGATCTTAGTGACATTCTGTGTTCCATGGACTTGGATTTAATTAACTGAAATTTGATTAAAAGCACCAAATACACAATACCTGACTCTGATTGGACAGAGTCTAACAGTCTACAGTAGTGAGAAAATTAGTTTCTGTCATTTAATTCATGTGGATTTGACATAAAACTCAAAGTTTCAACAGTGATCCAGGAGCTGAGAGGGGAGATTATCAGCCTCT
>CAEFZX010011364.1:0-45828 GCA_903066825.1 Alfaro cultratus
TGTGTGTGTGTAGATATACAGTATATCTATATAGATCTCTCTCTCTCTCTCTCTCTCTCTCTCTATATATATATATATATATATATACACACACACACACACACACACACACACACACACAGCGGATTGCTAGGAGTCTTGGCCTTAAGTGCCTTGCCCAGGTGTGACAGAGGAAGAAGCTGGCATCAAACCTACACTTTCTGCTACTCTTTCGATTGAGCCAGTCCCCCTCTGTGCTGCATTATCATGACTGTTCTGTCTCTTCACCCAGCTTGCCTATATCTTCAGTCTTTCTGTAGATTATCTCTTCATCATTTGATCAGTTCGCTGTTTAATTTGGTCTCTCAGCAAGGTTTGTAAATTAAGCCTTTAAAATGTTCATTATCTTTTAAAGTGGTAATCAAATTCAGTGCCTTCTATTACCAGGTAATTTATGATTAGTAAAATAAACTAGTAAAATTTACAGTAAAATGGAGATTGACTCTTATTTTTTGTTGTGTTTTGTTTGCTTGTTTAATACTTATACTTCAATTCGAAAGTTTCTAGAGATAGAAACAATGGTTCTGTGGATAGTTTAAAGTTTTAACCCTTCTGTCATGAAGGGAGGTTATTTGAAGTAGTTTTGGTCCTAAATACAGTTAAACTACATTCTGGGACTGGTAAGTCACCCAGTGGGAACCAAAGACTGACCTATATGTTGGAAAAAAAAAAACATCTAAACTTGCATCAGTGAGGTTCAGGTTATGCTTATGATGCCTCTTTTCAGCAAGAAAACCTGCTACAGACGCAAAAAAAAGTTATAAATGAAGTCATCTTTTTTTGAACTCATCCAATCAATTCTTTGTTCACAGAGTGAGTGTCACGAAAAAAGCCAGCTAAACAACAAAGCCATCTTTTACTCTGAAGAAGACAGCCACCTCAGTGAGATGAAGCAGGTAATTTTTGTTTAAATGTTTTCAGTCATTAGTATATTTTTTCTTTGCTATATTTGCTGAGGTAAATGTTTATAAAGTAGGTATTTACTGGATGTTTTATGTTGAGAACAAACTGTGAGGCGTCGGTGTACTCGTCGCCGCATCATAAATTATACAAAAAGAGGATTCCCGTGCGTGTGAAATGGCTTTGTTCACAGTTTGTGTCACATCAGTGCATGTTTAACTAGGCAAAACAAAAGCTACTCAATATTTTAGTGCACAGAGACTCACAGAATGAAGAGACGTTGCTGCATGGCTGTTCTGTCTCCTCCTGTCTTGTCCCGCCCGTCTGGTGTCCTGCCGTCTCGGGTTTGCAGAAAAACATTTTCTCAGTAACTAGAACTCCAACCCAGTGTCTTCATGTGAGAATAGTTTCTACACAGCAAAAACCAACAAGAAAGGACTCTGATCTGTTTTTGCTACATGGAATGTAAGTAAAGAAGAAAGTATGTTCAAGAAAAGAAATATATTAAAAGAATGAAAAAATTAAGCACCACATTAAAAGAAAGACACTTTGATAGAATTAAAATGTAAATCTAAAAAAAAAAAAAGACATGATAAAAATGGTCTTATAGTTGTTTAGCTTCATGGGAAGTCTATAATAAAAACTCTGTTTTCAGTCCTGAATTGAAAGAGTTTCTACACATAGAATAGAATAGAATAGAATAGAATAGAATAGAATAGAATAGAATAGAATAGAATAGAATAGAATAGAAACAGTGTTTCTATTCTATTCTGGGGAAATTCAAATGCTTTGAGACATGAAGATGAAAAGAAGTATCATAAATTTATAAAGAAACAAAATTAAGAATAATATACCATACAGTAAGGACAATATTATAGTACAGAAATACTGTGCATTTATCAGAAATAGTAAATGCTCATAAAGTGCATGTTTATTTATGCATTAGGACAACAGACTATTTGCAATAATACATAAATGAAAGCTGTGTAACCAGAGATTTGCTATGTCACCAGAAATGTTATTAAAATGAGTGAAACTGCAAATAGCGGATTGGGTGTAAACTTATTTATGGTTGTAACACGTATTGAGTTTGTTGGAAGCTGAGATGATTGTAAAGTCTAACAGCTGCTAGGAGGAAGGATCTCCTACTACGCTCCTTTGTGTACTTAGGACACACAGTTCACAAATCCAGAAGTACGTCCAGAGCCTAAGACCACAGAAACTAAATGCTGCCTCCTCTTGCCTTGTTCTAGTCTTAGGAACCCTGAATGAGCAGCTCTGTAATGACCTCAGAAGTCTACATGGTTCATACCTGACAAGCAACTGAGATGTATTATAGGTCCAAGACAATTCATTACCTTATAGACAAGTAATATGGTTTTATTTAAAAAAAAATCTTTTTCAGGAAACAGGAAGTCAAAATGAGCAGTGATTTAAGAATTCATGTGATATGATTCATTTTCCCGATGATAGGCAAGAACCTGGTTATTTTCTTACAAATTACAGTAATCTAACCTTTGAACCTGCTAAAATATAAAAGATTCCCTGACTAGAAAGCCTTCGTTCTGACTAATGTTTCTCATTTAACTGTATGCTGACAGGCATAATTAAGTCTGTCTAAAACAACCGATTTCTAGCATGCTGTGCAGTTTTTAGCCCCATTTAGTCTATTTTTGGGACCAAAACAAAACCTTTTCAGCATTAAGCTAAACGAAATTCTTGCTGATCCTCTAATAGATATCGTAGACACACTGAGTCAGTGACTGTAGAGGACTAAGATTATGTTGTGACCCATTTATAAAGCTTTGTGTTAGTAGCATCAACATAGTGTGCAGTTTCTGTGGTAGATATTGTGAGTTAGGCAGTAAATTGACATTAAATAAAAGTGTTTCATGAATGAAGCCTTGAGGAATCCCATATGTGATATTTGTTTGCTTTGATTTACACATGAGACAAAGTTTCCTAGTTTGTGAAGTAACACCTGAACCAATCGAGTAAACCACACAGTTCACAGTTGTGTTACATCTAACTCTTTACCTTCTATGTTAATCATGCCTTTAGCTCCCACCAGTGAGTTTTAATAAACTTAATAAACTTAAATTTATTAAAATCTATAACCTATGGCTGTGTACCTTTTTTCTGAAAGAAACCATTATTATTACAGGGAAAATACAGAAGAGTAATGGAAAAATGGATGTTCTATTATGTTATAGGTGTAGGTCTTGTTAGCAGCAAGTCATTTGGCATTTTTTGCAGAGGTTGTTTATTTATTTATTTATATTTGCTGCTTGCTGTGACCCCATCATATTCAGTTTTCTCATCTGCTCAAAGGTCTTAGTATCTTTTTTTTTTTTTCTTTCTACCGGTTCAACAGCAGAGAAGATCTTAACTGCTCCCTACAATCCACTTAGTGTTCTTGCGCGCAGGTTGGTCTGATTAGGCGTTGGCTAATTAGGTCTGACTTGCTGGGCTTTTAAGTCACTCGCCATCTTCCACGAGGTCTGGTTAAAAGTTGATGGATGGATGAGACATTAAGCGTCAAGATGGAGAAACAGGACTGATGGGAGTTCATGGCATAAGAGGACACCGGCGAGGTTGCTCAGCATTTTGCCATTATCCTTTCTGTGGTTGTCAATTATTCAACAGTTCATGTAAAAGACTCTTGTGGTGGAACTTTGGAATATGACAAAGTTTCAAATAACTTCGTCGACAGCAAAATAGAATCGGAATGAAAAGTGATTTACACTTACATTTATAACATTCTGCATCACAGCAAACGCAAGAAACTCTCAAGATCCCAAGATCTCATCACTGGCCGAGTCTTTTCACCGTCTTAACACGGGAACGCCAAAACGATGGACGAATCCAGCAGAAATCACCAGATGGATAAGCAGTCAAAGCAGACATATGAACCGGTGTGGAGGAGGGGAAGAAAAGCCGAGTTGTCAGATATTAATCGAGACATTTTAACTTTGTCATGAGAACATTTGCAAGCTTTAAGGCACACTACTGATGTTTAGCCTGAGGGTGTGACAGACAGGAATGGATGTTGTGCTAAGCAAAGCGTTTGATCTCCAGCATCACGGGAACGCAGGTATCAGAGAGAAGCTCATACCTCTAACAGCTGTTCAGACTCCCTCACAGGATTTGTTTTTTGTTGTCTTTTTTTCTTTTCTTTTCTTTTTTTAGATTTTGGTGCAAATGGGCAGACAGAAATTTCACTTTGAAGAACTCTCTCTTCTTCAGATCTCTCTAAAAAGTCACACATTGTACAGTCAGTCTCTTTGAAACAAGATAAACACATTTAAGTCAACAGGCTAAACATTGCTCTCCAAAGACGGGTGTAAGTGTGTGTTAATAGGCCTCACAACACAATTACATGGCTTCCACATAATGGCACTCAAATCAATGAATGGATTCTGCCCCCTACTGTCAATGAGGAACACTACATCTATAATCAATTAGCATGTATTCAATGAGGAAAAAATGCACAGTGAACAGTATTAATAAAAACATTACCATAATTATATTATTATTACCATATACTAATTCTTTACTAGGAGTACAGTTTCTGTGGAGGACCCAAAAAACAGCAATGATAAATTTAATATAAGGCATTGAAATGTTATGCGATTGTCCAATTCATATTTATTTGGAGATTTTATGTGCTTGCAATGAAAAGATATAAATTGAGCTTCCACTTCAAACTTACTTCATTTATTTAATAAATATAAGTCAGAATAAGAATCATACCTCAACATTCACTCCCTGTAAATTGCAGTGAACACAGCAACCTCTTCTGGACAAACGGTAAAACAAGCAGAAAATGAAATAAATCTTGCGAATCAAAAATAAGCTGCAGTAAAGCAATGTAGAGAAAATTTAAAGAAATAAAAAAAATTTATTGAAGTTATGACGGTGTGACCAATGTTTTAAAAAGTTTAAAAGTAAGTCCAGAAACAAATTCCCAAATGTCTGGCATTGCATCCCAGAAAATAACTGGCCTGTAAGTTGGATGTAAAAAATAAAAATCATAATACTGCCTGTTGAAGCGTTAAAAAGTAATCCATGATCAATGCATCTGATTAGTTCGCCTTGACTGCACATTGGTGAGCTAATCAGGCCAAAGGGATCAATGGACATTCTGCCTCTCGTTGCTTCTGTCTTTGGATAACTACAATGTAAATGACGGGGTACTAAAAGACGCCATACTGGGACACACGCTAAAACTCTGCTGCATTGTTCACATGGGAATCTGCGCTTATGCCACGAAAGTTTTTAATCAATGAAATGTGAAAAACAAGTCCCTATTAAATATCCCTCTCTTACTCTATTATCATCATATCCATCAGAGCTGCTTTTTTTCCCCATTTCCAGATCATCTTCTCCAGACTATAAACTTCACAGCCCCGGTGGCAAGTCCTTGCGGTACAATCAGTACTGCTGCCTCCGTTTGCCTCCCTCTTTCACTGAGCTCTACAAGACCAGCAGATGTTGTGCATTGTTCCTTTCAAAGAGAAACTAATTGCTAAACAAAAGGTGCTGGCGTGTCCTGTCGAGTATCCTTGTAAATGTTTTACAGCCGCAGCTCTATTGCTAGTTAAGTGGCTAATTATAAAAGGAGAACAAAAGTGTCTAATTAGGAATGAAGACGGGGAGAGGAGACTTTTTCCCCCACACACTTTTCTTTTACACAGGGCAGCTGATACAATCAACTGAATATAAATTAAAGTTTCCTGGTTCTTGTAAAGAGCAGTCTGTCATTGTTGAACTGGAAAATGCTGTGTAGGTTTTTCCTGCATCTAAAAGCTGAGACTTTCATTAAGTATTTTACATTAACCTCAACTTTGTCCTAAAGAAATTCCCAAAAACTTAATTTCTGTAAAATAAAAATGCTCACGGTCTTGTAATATTGGCTTCAAATCATAATGTCTAGTATAAAATGTAGTTAAACATTAATTATTCTCTTTAAATGTTTATATAGCATCTTATAATGCTATATAAAGAAGATGAGAAGATGGAACATCATGACATTATTCTCTGATATATTTTTGGATTGTCCCTCCATTAGGTTAGATAAATATAGTATTTATATATAAACTACAGTAAAAATAAAGCTAAAAAAATACACAAAAACAGAAAAACACACAATAGAACCCTAGGAAAATAAAATAAAGTACTAATAATATGACTTTCCTATTGTCCATTTAGCAGAGTTGCGTATTTCAGTTCTACATTAGATAATTTGAACTCTTTCGTTGAGGACTGCGTTATTTTATCATGTCTTGAAAAGCATCAAAAACCTGCTCTGATGTGTGCCTGTGCGGATTCCTTGTTTTGCCCCCTGCACTTATAAAAATGAGTCCCCTGGCCTGATGACATGGTCGAGCTTCAGTATGCATCAGAGTGCCTGTGTGAGCCTGTCTGTGAGAAAACAGAGAGCCCTTGACACTCTGTCTTGACAAAGTTGGGTAATTAACGACAGCGCCTATTAAAGGGAGAATATTCAGCCAGTGATAAATGGCTTTAATAACAGGTCTCTGTTCTTGCTAACAGAGACAGATCCCGCCGCCACCGTCAGCCTGCCCACTAGATAAAACTACCCAGACTCCCATCTCAGCACCCTCTTCATCTTGCCTTTTCCCATAGGCAGTCTTGCTTCTGCTCCGTTTCCTCTTTTCTCTCTTTCTCTCTCTCTAACTTTCAAATTCTTTCCTCTCAGAGCCTCCATCTTTCCTGCAGACTGCTCTGTCTACTGCAACTTTTGTTTACCATTTCGGGGACGAGTCCCGTCAAGCGTCTTTAACAGATTCAAACTGTGAAATGTCCTCGTAAAACAAACAGGTTCAATCCTATCAACCTACCTGCGCGCATGGCGCCGTGTTCGTGTTTGTTCATGTTTGTCTTGTAAAACATCGTTAGCCTCTTTGTGTAAGGGCCATGCAAATTGGACAGTTAAGAAGCGCTCGGACCGATTTATGTTCCAGCGGAGCGTTTTAACAGGCCTGCGCTACTGCTTTATGTGCCCTGGTGGGGTTTAGGGCAGGGCCTGACCACAGGGGTCATATTCATCACAGCCTCATATTGTGAGATGGGTCCAGATGTCTGTGCTCATTAGAACAGCACTGAGAGATTTAGAAGACAGAAATGGGATTGAGTTAAACTACCTCTTTTCCATCCACAACCATGATGATTTCACGGTGTCTCAGAAGGAGTGATCAGTATGTACAAAATAATAATAATAAAAAAAGAAAACATATGTACATAAAATTTAAGATTATATATCCTGGTAAACAAATTTTCAAATGGACAAGGCAAGTGCAGCATTGTCAGTGATGATGCTTCCTGTTACCCTCTTTAGTTCTGTTGACCTGCAAATCTTGCACTGATATCTGTTTGCAAATAGTTTTTCCTGAAAACCCACCTCCAGACGTGAAGAAAAGACTGAGCCTGTTTTGTTGTAAATTTTATAAGATTTTTCACTGCAAAAAACATGCAGCTGGAGAAATAATAATCTTTATATATTACAAAAAATACCTCTTTGCAATAAATCTGTGAATAAGAGCAATGTGTGTTTTTAAAAACGGTGATTGTATAGAAATCAGAGATATTTTTGTGGTGCCATATGAAATCCAAAACCCACAACAAATATTTGGTGTTTTATTAAGGAAGTTAGTTGCTAGTTCAGAACTTGAATTTTTAGGTTTTATTAAAAATCAAATTAAAAACTTCATCCCCCCGAGAATCCAATGAAACAACTTAATGATCTCTTAAAGCTATTGATTTCAAGTACATGCAATCCCACCCTGTAAAAATCAGACAGACAGACAGACAGACAGACAGACAGACAGACAGACAGACAGACAGACAGACAGACAGACAGACAGACAGACAGATAGACCCACTTTGCATGAGGAGGGTCTTCTCCCTCCAGATGTTGTAGCTTTTTGCTCTCTCTTACAGGACCAAAAGCAGTGAGTCCATTAAATTCACATGAGAGTCTAATTAGGGACCCCCACTAAGGAGCGGACTTGGAGGTAGCATTCATAGGGGAGCAGCACTGCCAAGACCCTGACACCCAGAGAACCCCCTCTGCAAGCGAATGGAGAATGACCAAGGAGTCGCTCTGTGACTGACTCAGACTTCTGCTTCCTTAAAGGCACGGATATTCAGAGCTGATTGCTCTCATTAAACTTGTTATGGTGCTATAATTATAATAGTTTGCCTGTGAAAATTGATGACTTAGTGTGTGGTTACTCTGCGCACGGCAACTTTGGGTGACCTTCTAATGAGTGTTTTAGCTTTGTGGATGTACACTCTGGCAAACGGAAAAATACACACCATACCAATTGTAGGCATGTACACATTTAAAACATGACTATAACAAGAGGTCAATTTGTTCATTTATTCTGAATCCAAGAGGGAAAAGCGACATGGCTGGATCTTGTGTTATAATTAGGTGGATAATAACAGTGAGTGAATTATTGCGCTCTTGTTATTTGAGTCTGTCCTCTGCTGCTCATCAGATGAGACGTCCATGTGACCATAATTCTTATTCTGGCAGCACCACAGTGACTGATATTGTTTAAATTACACCTCCTTGGGCAAAGCACTTGGAAATGCTTTGCAGATGGGAATTAATCACAAAATGTCAAGGAGAAAATGAGGGGCATCAGAGCTTGATTGCTCTAGCAAAAAAAGTATTATTTTCTAAAAGGAAGTGAATGATGTTATTGGAAACAGTCATCACACAAGAAAGACAGTAAAAAACGGAATATGTTATGCGTAAAAGATGACTTAAAGTGAACTTATGGTGGAGGATATTCTGCTGGCAAACAGAAAATGAAAACTGACCTCTATCAAGTAAGGAAAGTAAATACTTTAAGTTTTTTCTCCTTTCTCACGTTTCGACTGTTGTGACAATTTCAACCCAAAGCAAGTTTTGACTGCACTGTCCTAACCAATAATGTAAATACATATTTAAAGGCATTTTCTTTTCCATTGTGTTCAGGATTTGTTAAAGATCATTTTATTTAAATGTATAAAAGTGAGAAACATGGGGAAAAAAAGGTGTAAAACAAAAGAAGTGACCAAAGGGCAATCAATAACACAGGCCCTAAAGAGAAACACAGTGGCTGCCAGAGGACAGTTGTTATAAAAAACGCTTCATTACAGATTTGAACTATTACATTTTAATTTAAGTGGGAATTTGTCTTGTGAGGAGGAGGAGGAGAAAGTCTTGAGAAAATATTGCCTGACAGCACTGGACACCCAGCACCCCACATAGAGATTTGATTGTGTGTTTCAAGTCTGCCCTGCTTGTAGTTCACTGTGGTGGAGAAAAAGCACAAAAACTGTGATACAAGCTGTCATTCAAAACATGAAAAGTTTACCTCCACTGAGTTCCTCCCCTTATCTTGCATATATTATATTTTCATAGATGCTGTTTTACCATAATCCAGTTAAGAACAGCTATAGAAAATGACATACAAGTACAGTGTTGTATATAAAGCGAATAATTCCTCCTGGAAAAATAATTTATTGAGTTTGAGATTGAGCTCAACCAATATTCTTTTTTTCAGTGTTCATTGTTGACCTCATCTATTTATGTTGTGAACAGCTGTGTTTTGTTATTTAAAGATTCAACTGTTATCACTTTATCATGTCTATTTTTTTATTTTATTTTCAATCAGATCGTGTCCGCAAACTATAGAGCGGTCCCTGACGTGGAATGGGATACTCCTTTGGGAAGTCATTTGTCACCAATTCCCAGTAAGTTAAAGGTATCAGTGTCAATTTACCCATATACTGTATGTTCTATAAACAGCTGCAAAAAAATGTCAAAATAAACATTTTTTTTATGTTTCTTAAGGAAGGAATAAGAGCAATGACAAACACAATACACTAGAATACACTGACTTAGACATTATAGTGGTTGAATATAACCTACTATATAGTAAGTTCTTATTTGTGCCTTTAATGCTGGGAAAAGTAAATAGTTTTGAGTGTAAATTCTTGCACACCTTACAACAGCTTTGTTCTGTTGGGTGTCCATCAATAGTTTCTGTTTAAAGCGACAGCCTAATCACAGTTTTTCCATCACAAAAATAAATTGTGAAACACCAGATCCCGTGTATGAATGGAGTAGCCCCTTTGTCCGCACTATACACATTAAGAATTCATCCAATATCTAGTCTTTTATCCCAATCACTTCCAAAAACAAAGAATATTGATGTAATTTTGCTTCAATTCCAGCTGCTTGACAACACTCTCTAAAGTCCTACTGCTCTCACTCTTGCGTCTCGCCTTTGCTGTGACAGCTTTGGCCTTTAAACTTAGCACTGTTATCACAGGAGCTTCACATTTTAACAGGCACTTCATTGCCATCATCTTGCTGAGTGCTCTGTCGCAATGACTGGCAGCTGTTTTGACACATTTTGTCGCAGATACGATGTTGCAGGCCTCACTTCCAATAACGCTACAAAGAAAGAATGTCAGCGACTCCATTTAACTTTATTAGTTTTAAAGCCAGTGGCGACAGTTTTTTTATGGCCTACTTTCTTGAGAACCTTACAGTGAGATATTGCTGTCTAAACTGTATTATATGTTATAAACTTCCATAAGTACACCGCGCCGGCTATATGGGAATATGAAGCACACATTCACTTTTTATGGCACGCGATTCAATGGGAAATCTTGTGTTGATAGTGTTCTATAGGCTATTGTGGGCTTTCACAAATGGGTCTTGGTGAAATATCCGTCCATCTCTTACACAATCAGCGTCTCGTGCTCAACTCTGAAATGACAATATTTTGTACACATGCTTCTGTTGCAGAGCAACACCTCATAATAACTGAACTGTAACCCCACATTTCTGGTTAATAAGATGTGATTCTGCACCTTTAAGTTTCTAATGCTGTTTATAACCATAATGTACCTGAATTCAATGTAAAATGATAGAATTCAGATTTTTTTGTTAACAAAAATCCTTCATAGGTGGAACGGTTCGGCCATATGACTGGACAGTGTATGTTTCTGAATTTTTGACAATAATCTTGTCCCTCTGGTCCTTTACGCACTTTATAATTCTATGTCAACCTGACGAGAGTATCTCAGTGTGTATCTCTGTAATTGTTAGAAACCAAGGCAAAACTGGACTATGAAATATAATCCCTTTAAACAATCACAACAAAATACTACAAAGCGGACTTTATCCAATTTCAGCCACGCATTAAACATTTTTGCAGCGACTGGAACTCAGTTTCCGAAAGTGCCCAAAATGAATTACATTATGGATTATCATGTAATTATGGATCTTTCCAAAGACTGATAGGGCCGGAAAATTGAGTTCTGAATATTTCATAATGCACGGCACCATCTTTGTAGAGGAAATTATTTAGGGATAGCACGCTCATTTGCAGAATGGATAAAGGTTCATTGCGAGTCACCAGAGTGCTGTAATTGGAAAGCTGCTGTGATTCAAAGGAATTATTCAAAGATGAGGATGTCTACTCAATAACTGCAAAATCAGTGTGCCATTAATAGTCAGTCACACACCCCAAAAAATACTGAAATGATGGCAAAACCTACTGTGCTGTGTACTTATTCTCTTAATTGTACCATATATTGTGTAAATATGACATGTAAACAAATGTGATTAATGTGCATTTTGTGTCTTTTTCTACAGATGAGACCAGCTTCTACACCACGCCTTAAAGCCATGCGATTTAAATCTAAACACTGCGGACTAATTTAGTTTGACCTATTGTCATCTGTTTAACAAATCTTAAAGATTAATAAATTGGACACTTCCTTGAACTGTTTGAAGTTCAGAAGAATGATTTTTGTTGTGTCTGGAAAACATGAACAAACAGTTTTGAGAAATGTCTTCTTTAAAAGGCGAATCCAAATGTCAGAGAGACAGATTCACAAAAAGCGCTGCCTTTTGGGCGTCGAGCAGAAAAACTTCAGAATAATATTTTTTTCCCAGTTGGAACGAACTGCTATTACCCATCATCAAACATACAAAGCAGAGTGTTTGCTCTCATAGCCTGAAGAGGAACATGGTCACTGTTTGCAAAATCACACAAAGGAGACTCGGGAAAAGCAATGTAGGAGTGTTATTGAGATCAGATTTACTGAATTTATGTTGCTGTGATTAGTCAGATAATAAAATCCACTGACAGCT
Source organism: Alfaro cultratus (assembly GCA_903066825.1). NCBI lineage: Eukaryota > Metazoa > Chordata > Actinopteri > Cyprinodontiformes > Poeciliidae > Alfaro > Alfaro cultratus. The sequence goes on from CAEFZX010011364.1 coordinate 12,128, forward strand.
TATTTATAAACTACTGTGTATAAAGGAGTAGTTCAAAATTTTGAGGTTTATTTTTTTCCAACATAATGGTAAACATATAACACAAAGTGAGATATGAACATTTGTTTTAATTTGTTTAGACAAAGAGTGGCTCAAAAGCAACATGAATAAAATGAAACATTTCATGCTATTATTTTTATGTTTTATCCTTTTCTGATTCATGACACAACAGAGGAATATATACAACGCTGTAATTGAATGGAAGGGAAAATATTGAGATTATTATTTAGGTTCATTAAAATACTGACATATACGTTTTATTCCGAGTTTCTCTAAGAAGTTGACATAAAGGCTGAAGGTGCCGTAGCACAGAGCTACATCCTGCTTGAGTGTTTTGATCATTTTTCTTATCTTTTTTTTGAAAAATGGGTTCGCAAATCCAATATTTTATAAGCCCATATAACTTTGAAGTGTTTTAATTAATTTGACTTTTGTGTATGCAACCAACAAACAATTTGAAAACACTCATGTCATAGCCCCACCTTTAATTTAACCCTTGATTGTAAGCATGTTAAACGCAACAGCAGTGACCCTTAAGTCCACGCTGCATACCTACTTATTTGTTTTTGACATTTTTCAATTACTGTCTTACAGTGCCACATGCAGGCCTGGTTAATTACTGTGTTCCTGATAAGCATTTTTGAAAGGACAAATAAATAATTATTTTTTAGAAAAACTCTCCAGAAAGAAGTTTGCGTACATAGACTTTGATGCCTCAATCTTGAGCTGTGAAACAAATCTGAATGTTTGTGCCTGTTTTTAAAATGTAAAATGTAATGTCTGAGAATTGGTAAATGACACTTCAGAATAGCTACCACTACTGGTGTGACAGTGTTTCAGCTGGTTTATTTATTGGTTTATAATCTTTCTGTATTACTTGTATTTAAGAGCCACATATTTTTTGAAGTACTGGTCAGAAAGGAAGACTGCAAGCGAAATAATCCAATTTAAAAAGTTCTAATGTTCACAGCTCTTTATATAACTAAGTCTGTGCACTAATACGGAATAACAAATGGGTTCAATATTGCATTCGTGATGATTTTTTTTCCTAACTTGTGAAACACTGATCTCATGTGGGTTTACATCAATCCACGGCTGTCTGTCTGTAGTTTCAATTTAGTTTTTGTAACGTACTTGTCATAATTCTTGATGTTTGTCCTTTATAAAAGTAATGCAGTTTATGAAATATGATACATCTTTGAATAATTTGCCATTTAAGGGAATTTGCACTGTACACGCTTATTTCTTTTGTTAGCTGGAAGTAAACAAGTTAATATGCTTAAAATTTGTTAGATCACTTCATGAATAAATGATGAAAATTCTGTATATTTATCCTGAATCAGTTACAAAGGGTTCAGTCTGAATTTGGAGGACATTTCTTCAGAAAAGTGCAAATCTCTGGGTTTGATGTATCGACGAAATTGCGCAGTAAATTGCATGTGAATTGCATGTGAGTGTTTGTATAGGTTTACTTGTGTTTGGGTGAGTTTTTCGACTGTGCTCGCAGCAGGGGCTCGCAGCTCTCACCCAGAAGGCCACAGAGATGAAGCAGGTTTAACAGCAAGCCCTGTTTGGCTTTACATTTTACACGCCGATGAATGTCAGACTCATGAATAATCAAAACAAGAACAAAGTCTTCGTTGGACCACAGTTTGTTTTGAAGTTTGTCTGTAGAAAACCACTTTCCGGTACATCTCAGTGGGATACAGGCAAAGTAGGTGATTCAACCAGTCCGTCAGTGCAGGTAAGTTGTTTTTAGGACAGCAGAAAGTGTGAAATGTAATATAAAAAAACAGAAGGAAACCAAAGCTCAGTAAATGGAATTACAGCTGACGTAAACACAGGAGTGATTAAATTAATTAAATTAAGACTCAACTTTCCACTTTGTGTTCCTGCTGTCCCAGCTCATCTTCATCACTGCGTAGGCCCCGGCATGACCTCAACAGGACGGGCTAATCTTAGCTCCTCACCTCGAGGCCGCTTTCAACCTACAGGGTTTTTAGGTATCTTGTCAGTCCAGCAGAGAACCATCAGGATGTTCTCTTAACATGCAAATGAGACGAGAACAAATGTCCCTGTCACTTGTGGGGCTCCTTGTCCCAAAGTGTTTAACACTCCTGTTAACCCTCCTTACCCTAGCAGCTTCAAAAACCCTTCTGCACCTCATTCACTTTTTTTTCTCCTTCCCTCTTACATTCTTTAAATGAGCTCTCCAACTCCACTTCTTTCTCACAATTCAATTTTACAAGGCCATTATCCCGGGTGTAATGTGGAGGTTAAATATATCGGGGCAGACATTATGTGAAAATAATTAGTGCTAATGAATAATGCACTCATTCAGCTGATGAAGGATGGTTGACAGGGTAATAGACTGGAAGGGAGGGCCCTCTATGACAAATGAAATTAAAATATTTAAGTACTGTTTTATGGTCTTACGAGGCCCTCACACTTTTTTTTTTTTTTTGTCTGTTACTCTCCACATGGAGCAACCCTGCCTTTGAGATGTGGGCCAGTAGTTGTGCCATTGTGCCACATTACCCATCTACAACTTCTATTTCACCAAGGATATTTTACAGTACTTTACTCTGCACCATCCCTGGTCCCATAATCACTCTGATTGCAGCATGTGCACAGATCTTATTGACAGCCATTGTCTGTCTCCTCGATTATATTTCGCTTCTTTTATTTAGAACGGCTGCACTCATTCAGCCTTTAACTATTTCATTCTGCAGCCATAATGTGACAATGAAGGATGCAGGTTCTAAATTGCCCAGTTTACAGCACCCTTCCAGCCAATTGGCCTCCCAAAGATCAATAATGGCAAACCAAGCACTCTGTGACTGATAAATGGTAATGCATCAACACCATTTCATTAGGAATGATGGTTGGAGGAGGGCAAAAGAAAGTGCCTTTGAAAGGAGCAGAAATCCCAACAACCAAAAGTACAGTGTTTTCTTCTTTGATATAAAGAAAACTTTAAAATTGAATGAGATTTAAAACTGATAAAATGCCAAAATGCAATAAAAGTCAACTGACTTCAAGCATTCTTTCAATTTGGTTTGTAGCAAACAACTTTGAGATTCTGTTACAAAACAGCAGCAGTAATGATAGCAGCACAAAATCCACTACACCAGGGGTGCTCAAGTCCAGTCCTCGAGAGCTACCGTCCTGCAACTTTTACATGCAGCCTTATTCCAACAGATAGGGATCAACTCTAAACGGGCCTGGTAACGAGCCATTCATTTGATTCAGGTGTGTTGGAGCAGGGATGCATCTGAAAGTTGCTCTCGAGGACTGGACTTGAGCACCCCTGCACTACACAATCCAAAGTACACCATTCACACAGAAAAAAAACAATGAAGATGGTAGCATAATGTTGTGAGGTAGCTTTAGTTCAGCAGAGAAACCGGTCAGACAATCACCCAAGACTCACATCCAGAGCTACATTGGGATGGTTTAGGTCAGTGGTCTCAAACTGCAGTCACATGCATGCACAGGAAGAACAAGCTAATTTCATTCAGAAAATCCCTGGATTCAAACCAAGGACTTTGCTGTAAGGTTGTAAAATATGTCCTTATCCTTGTTGGGTCATGGAGGGGTTGCATGTCTCCAGTAGTCATTGGGTGACAGGCGGAGTACACCCTTGACAGGTTGCCACTGTATTGCAGGGCAACTTTCAGACTAGGATGTGAATCCATTACCTTCTTGCTTCAAGTCAACAGAGTTACCAACTGTACAGACTTGCACCTTTTACGCGACATCTGCAGGAAGACAGTCAAATTGGATTGGAGATTATTGCAAATGTCTTTAAACTTGAACTAAGTTCAGTTTTCACAGGACAATGGCAAACTGTTCACACAAAAAAAAATGCTATAAAGCTCTAAAGAGTGCTTTTCTTTCCCTCAGGCTCAGCAGAAACCATCGCACTCACACAAGCCTTACTACCTTCTTTTATTAATCTCATATTTTCTAGATTGGTGCCTTGTACATTTGACTTGCAAAACAGACCTAATTATCGTGGGCCGGCAGTATGCAAGCCACACATCAAACAGTAAGTTACAGTAAAAGCTTGTATGATCCTCTCTCCCTTTTCCTGTCCTCCCCTTGCTGCCACGCGCCAGAAACACTGATTATAACAGGAACATTATGTGGGAATTACAGCGAAACAATTTACACTTAATGTAGCAGTCGTATGAACAGGGAAGAGAGATGGACAAAGATATAGCTGTATCAATAATGCATGCTTTAATTAAGCAGCTGGGAATGCACGGAGCAGGATCAAGGCATAGGGAAAGACAGACAATGAAAGAATAGTCGGAGAAGGAGTTGGGAGAAAGACGATGGAGGAAAAGGAACTAAGAATAAAAGCGGGTGACAGAGAAAATGGAAAACGGAGCAGAGGGTGAGGAGACGAGAAGGAGGATGAGGAGGAGGGAGAAAGATCAGAATATGTTTCTGTGGGCTTGTCGCGCGCACTGTGATTCATGGGCAGTAAATATGCAAAGCCTGATGGCCATAAGGCAATCAGAGGAGCGCCACTCATCTACATGTTGCATAGTGGGCTATAATCCATCTGAGGGGCAAGGAATAATGATACCAGGAAGCAGGAATAAGAGCAGGGTCTGTTTATTACCTCAGACAGATCCATAATGCATACAGATGTGCAGAAGGCACAGCAGCCTGAAGCCAGAGGACTCTATTGAGGAGAAAAGACAGTAATATTGTTTTTAGTTTAATGAAAGGTAATCTGATTTAAGCACCTATTAAAGCAAATAAGTCTGCTGTCATATAAAGTTTTAAAATAAGCACTGGAACTATGGCCATGAAAGATTGGACAATAGTTGCATTAAAAGAGAGGGAAGAGCTCTTTTTTTTCGCACGGACACCAATAAATAATACGGGCGCTGCATGTGAAGTCAGGCTCATGAAAAGTAAAATGTAAAGTTTTAATTTGGTCCAGACATCACGTCTTTTGATGGTAACACATCACCTGTATGAATAAAACCCACGTGGCGAAATAAATGCCTCACTTCTCGGAGTCATTGTGTTTACTCTTCTTTATTTGCAAAGAAACCCACACAAGCTCAACCCCCCGCCCCCGAACCTCCTTGCAAGGCGACATCAACTCAGGGATTTTTCTAGTGCCTGAGTAAGTAATAAATTGTGTTGAACATTGATAAACTAATGCAATTACCTGCAGGGCAAGAGAGTCAGCTAATTTAAAGATACCAGGTTTGTTCATGTGGTGGGAGGCTCCTGAATAGGACCCCAGGGTGAGAGATGGCGCCTTTATTACATTTGAGAGGTCAGCGTGGTAGCACTGTATTAGGATTGATCTTTTGATCCCTGCTTGGAACGCCCCCTATACACATTCACACGCGCATAAACACGCACACACTCGCTGTAGCACCCCATCTGGTTTGTGAAAACAATAACAAAAAAAAAAAAAAAACAGCTTATCTGGCGTAAAGGGTTAACTCTGCCAGGCAGGCAGCCTAATTGAGCACCACACATCTCAGCTACACAGCAGAAACAGCAACCTGGAGGGTTGTAACAAGCCAGGCGTGACTTATTCACATAATAAACCAAGCAGATATCTAAATGAGCCATTGAGCTAGCCAAAGGGAGAGAGGCCATTAGGCGGCCCGGACCATGGGTACATATTTGTATATCTACAATTGCCCTATCATTTGCATAAGGGGCTGCCTACAGAAATGTTAGATGGTTCTCATACTCCAGGGTCCTGTGACACAACAGAATACCTCTACACTTATTCTAGGGATAATAAACAACTCTGTCATGTTTATTTTCTTCAAAAACAACAACAAAAATGATGCTGGCTGATTTTTAATGTTTTACAGACGTAAAATATTGTCATTTTATTTGATTTTGTAAAGTTCAGAACAGGGAGACTGTTTTTATTCTTGTCTCATATGACCTCATCTGTACTGACCTAAGCTGTTGTACAATAAAAAGATGAAACATTGTAAAGCTCAATAAATGAAAGGTGACTTTTAGAGATACTTTCTGACCTGCTGAGAGGAGAAGAGACACAATGATGGGAAAAAGGTCCTTCTAGGGACAGATGTTGCGAATTAGCTCTGGCTATACACACTGTGATGCTGGCAGTAGATTGCCTTGATCTATGTTTCTTGTAAATGAACAACATAGCCACAGATGACTGCAGATCAAGTTGTCCTGTAGAAGTAGGTTGTTTCTCCACCATCTCCACACTCACCAGCATGTACACAAGGTTGGTTGACATCGCTAAGACACTCCTTCTGGCTCTGATTGGTTGTTTTTGATTAGGAGCTGTGTGTTTCTGTAGAAACAGCTCAGGGAGGAGGTGGAGGAGCTTGATATTTTCCCAGATTATCTGTCTCATACTAGATATTTTAGAAAATTACATACTGTAGCTTTAAATGTTTCAGGTGATGAAAGACATCTTAACGTCAGAAAAGAAAATGTAACATGACAATAAATGGTTTTCAATAGCAACAAGTCTTTTACATCACAGTGGAGGAATTCTGGTCTACTCTTCTTTCCAGAATTGTTTTGTTTCAAAGACACTGGAGGGTTTTTAAGAATGAACTGCTTGTTTAGCATCATGCCAAGGCATCTTGACAAAGCCATTCGAAAATCTTCATTTTGTTTCAGCTATTGAGCCATCGTAGGATCGTATTATGCTACAAACAGGTTTGAGTTGAGGGTGATGAAATGATGGTCACATTGCCATCAGAATGTTCTGGTGGAGAGCAGAATTCATGCCTTCATCTACAGTAAACGGTTCAGGTGCTGAACGTAGCAAAGCGACAAATAGCAAGTTGTCCAGGTTGCAAAAGATAAAAACTTGATTTGACTGAAATAACATTATCTACTGGTAATAATTACAGTGTGATTGATTTAAAACAGAAAAAAATTGCAGTTATTATGTCAAAGATACTTCAAACTTAACAAAGATGCTACTTAAGAACTTCCAAGAGGTTCTTACAAAATGACACCATCTGCTTCAGAACGACAATAAGTTGGACAAATAGCCTAAAGGTGCATATTCTTTATTTTTGTTTGTGTTTTACAAGGGTTTAATAAAGACTCTATGGCCTTATCAGCATTTTAGAGCTCTTGAGTAGATTTAATTGCATGTAATTAAAAGTATAAATCATTCCACTGAAATGATTATTTCATTTAAGTATATAGTAACATCATAAAAAGAAATGAGGCTTCTTTTTAATATTCCTATCAGGACATTTTCACAGTAAGATTATATAATCACATCTGCACAATCTCAACAACATCCCAACAACATGCCGTAACAGCATACTTCAGAGTTCCTCTGATTCTCCCCCAGCTCCCCACTAATCCAACACACTTGCATTTCTCAGTTATGTAGGTTAGTCTAAACAATAACATAGGGTGACCACGAATCAGCAAAGCCTTGTAGAAATTGGTCAGGGGTCAGCCTGTAATGTGACCTCTGACACATAATTAAATTGCCATCTTTAACCTCGGTTACAACCTGTCACAGAGCATTGGATTGCATGCTGCAAATCACTGTTCAAATCAATGGCAGAAAACACGGCAGGGGGAAGGGCCCGCTGGGTCCGGTGGCGTCTGCAAAGAGATTGTGTTTAATGAAGCTGAACTGAGCAGTGATCATGTTAGTGTACCGTCTAATTAGATTCGGATGGATGCTACGCACGGTTATCCTTGCAGTGACAGGAGTGTTGCAGACGAACCGTCAGGGAGCTGCTGGCAGTGTTTGTGTAGTTTCACCACAGCAAAAGTCCAGAACGTTTATGAATGTCTGAGCAACTTTTGTTGCAGCTGAGAAACCTTTCCAATCCCAACATATTCTCTAGCGGAACTGTTTGGATCATATTTAGATTTGTTTGAGAAACAAAGTTAAAGGACTTTTCCTGTTCGACTAACTTCTGGATAGTTGTGTCTTTGTTAATTTAGTTTTACACCTGATTTTTGATTCTTAGCAATGTTGATGTGGTGTTGGAAACTACATCACACTTGTGAGAGACTGATAGAGAGAATGACACCCTGAACAAATAAGTGTTTCATCATAGGGTCTATACAAAAACAAGATGAAACATCCTGTATGGTGGGAAAAATGATTGTATCACCAATGAACACCACACGTGTTACTTTGGCAGAAAGTTGGGAGTATCTGTGAAAAAAAACATCCAACTAAGCAATGGAAGATTATCTAAACTTAACATGTACAAGCCTTAGTGTGCAAATTTTGACACGAGTAACGTCTTGTAAAGTTTAATCGAGTTTTTCTTACCAAACGGCTCAAGTAATGATTGGATGTTTTTGTGCTTTAAAAGAAGCCAGTTGTCTTTGAAGTTTTCTAGTCAGTTTGGAGAGGAAATAGTTGTTGCCGTGTATCACACAGATGTTAATAAAGGTCAAAACCCACAATATTAAAATTCTTGTTGCATTGTGGGATAGCAAAATGTTTCACAACCTTACAATGTTCGCTTTAATGCCATTTTTCTAATGACTTTTACTGTATTAGCTAAATTTTTCTACAATATTGGAGAAAAACAGTCATTTCTCACCAACATCCTTACACATCTGAACATCTTATCAAGTAAATTTAACTTTAATTACTTATTTTAAGTCCTTCAAAAGTGCATAAATCCTTCTGCATACAATTAGCGTTATTGAAATTGGTACATATTGGAAAAAAAGCACTTCCTTTTATTGTCATGATGTAAACTGTCAACAGAAGGTGCAGAAGTAATCTGTCTTTATTTATTGATGTTAATTGGCAGTTTATGGAGTCACCTATTGTACATGGTCAGCACAAGTGGTTAGAGTTTCATGAACCTGAACACCCCCCCAGTTTTTCTAGACAAACCGAGAATAATGTAAAGGGATTTTTAGGGGGGGAAAAAAGTGTTTTGTCTTGCAGCTGAATAATTACATTGAGTTTAGTGGATATGTTTTACAGCTGGAACTGTCAGTATCAACTTTGCAGCAATTCCACACCTGCCACTGGGCTTACAGAGAGGAAAATATGTCCCCAAACTGAAATAATCCTCAATAACGATGCGCTGATTATGATTTAAAGGCTGCTAGCTTTGTTTCAAACTGTGCCTTGCTTTGTGGCCAGGGCCTTGTGTTGTTTAAAGGGTTGTCGGGGTATAAATACTAAATTAATCATGCTTTGGCTGAACTTGCTGGGGACTGAAATTTGCTTATGGAGGCCCATGATCACATAAAATATTAATAGCTTCACAGAGAGCTGGCATTGTAGAGAGGGGGGGCATGGCATACGAAAGCACCAAGATGTTGGAGAGGGGGGGGGTCACTGCTAGTTTCCCATCAGAAACACCTTCTTCACATATTCACCTTATAGTGGTAAATGACCAACATAAACTGGTGTTAACACTATTTATCCATCGGGAAGGATTTTGTACATGTAGGAACTAGTTAAGGAGTAATTGGGATTAACTGGCACAAAGCTGTGTTTTTGTTATGAAAATGCAGCAATAATATTTAAATAAATCTGAATAAATTACAAAGCATGCTACGTTATGCATTTTCCTTGTTACACATTTGTGTGACCGACTTCTTGAGCCCCAGAGGGCTTCAAAAAGAAAGTGAAAACAACAATCTCCAAGCAAATACAAATGAGATTTTGGAAAATATTGGTCCCTTCTCTTTGAATTTAGAAAAAGGAACCAATAGATAATTCTCCAACGCACGAGCAAGAGAGCTTCCATATTTAATAATTTCCTTTCCGTTTCATCTTCACATCAATTTAGAATCGGTCCAGCCCGACTTTTGTTGGACACATACCTTTACTGAGTTTCAAATCCATATTTAACATTATAGCAACTCCTTACAACTTTTCATGTCATTTGTCTCCTTGACACAAATCTGAAAATAAAGACTTATATAATTGATGACACAGACATTGTAAACTTGTTATCCTGTATTTTTAGAGCTCCTGCAGAGCCAATGAACACTCTCTGCTTGCTGAGGCACAAAGGGTGGCCGAGCTCTTGGACTCCTGCATGCTGGCTGAAGGCCCACCGAAGCTTTTAAATTTATTTATGCTATTCATAAAACGTCTCACGCATGCTTGTCCAAAAAAAGTGCCCATTTAATTTGTGACATCTCAGGCTAAAGGTACCACATCTTCCGACGGAAACACAAGTGTGTGGGTAAAACGCCACGGTTGAGGCAACCAAAAATCATGCTTGTTTGAGTTTGGTGGCACCACAGTAGGTAAATGAGACAGCAGGAGGGGGTATTTCACACCCACATACACTTCATACAGATGGAGAGATGAGGGGAGGTATTTTTGGTGCTTTGCAGGAGGAAATGGCTTAGGTGATGAACAGCAGATATTTCACAAGAGCAAAACTGATTTCTCACAATTATCCCTGCATGGCTGACAGACGCCAAGGGGAGTCTACAAACAGTGAACTAGGGGACACTGATTGGGTTATTTTTCCTTTCATATTCAAGACAGAGGAATTGAAAAAGATGCAACAGACTTGCACCTTACCCCTTTAAGCCAAATACCAAGGCTCAAGTTCACAAAAAAGCACCCAAACCATGTGAGGTGAGAAGGGGAAGTGAGCTGAGAATACATGCTTAGGGTAATTTAGCTGCCTTTACTTAAGAATTACGGTGAATGAATACTTGCCACAGAACAACTGTTAAAATTAACATATAGGAATGTTTTTCCAAAAACACAGCCATACTGTCCACAGGAAAGCTTTATGTCAGCTGTGTTTTCTTCAATTAAACATAGTGAAAGGGTGAGAAGTTTCAGTAAAAGTCCATCTCACTAATTCCTCTAGTAGGTCTTCAGCAGATCGTGGATGGAAACTTGGACATTAGAGTAAGGACAGGGAAGATGAAGGTGCCAATCGCCAGTGGTCATTGGGCAAAAACACTCTGAACAGTTTACAAAGGTCGCAGAGACAGCCTCCCAGACATGCGTGCACACACTCATGCCTAAGAGTAATTCAGAGTAACCAATTACTGCTTGGGTATAATGACCATCATTACATTTGGAGGGAAAACAGGGATACTTGTACCATGCTGACTGTGAGGTATAGGGGTGGCAGCATGATGCTGTGGGCCTGTACTCCTGCAGGAGGAACTGGTACGCTTCATAAACTAGATGGCAGCCCTGACACCAACCAAATGTATTTAGAAGAAAGTTACAAAAGACATTTTAGAATGTTTCCATAATTAATCTTACTTGTTGATAAATAATTGCATCATCACCCAGATTGTTGTTGGAAATCCACCAGTTCCAGTTTTTCCAAGTCTTTTGGTACCAAAATGGAGGTTCTATCTCTTCTACAGTAAAAAGATATTGTTTCATACCAAACAATCCAGTTCAGCATTTTTTCTGTTTATATCAAAATATTATTGCCATTACAGCAACAATTGATTCCACAACAAAACAGATTGAGACAAATCCAAGATGAAATCTGATAAAAGTTGAGCTTTTTGGAAACAAAGTGTTGTGAGCGGAAACCCTGATGACTCTGAAAGAAAAAAAAAATTGATTAGTGGAAAATGAAAGATTTAGACTTACCAAAATTGTAATGATGTTCTTACCTTTGCATGAAAGTGCAATCTGATTTACCTTACCGGTCCAAATGTTAGGAGTTTTACCATTGAATGAATCTTTTCAGGAAGTTTGCTCTTAAGGTGAAGAGGAAGTTTTTTTTGTTTTCTTGAAATGGTCTTTGGTATTTTTTTTTTCAGCTCTTTTTGTAGAGCATACTTTTTTTTTTCACACTGCCAGTTGGTTTTGGATTTTTTTTTGTTTTTTGCTTTTTTTCTTTTGGTTTTCTGGCAGGTTGATTTCAGACCATTTCAATTTCTTTATTTTTTTTTTTGTACAATCCAAAGTAAAGCCAAGAAATAAGAAGCCAAACTTTCATACAAATTACAAACCAGGACATAAAATATTTACACAAAAGCAACTTAATACTATTCTGCAGAAAAGCTACCATCTGTAGAGTTAAATCACAACACAAGTCTTTTTTAATTGAGCGCTCAACTAATGTGTCTTTGAGTGACCAGATTTAACAATGCACTTTGAGAACCAAAACAAATCTACTGTAAGAGCACTAAAAAAAAACTGCACCGTTTATCTGGTTTACATGTTAAAATCAAACTGCACAAGTTTCTTCTGCTAGTCAACTATGTGTTAGAGGAAAAAGGTCTATCCAAAGTAAAATGTGCCTTTCTAATTCCTGAACAAGCACTGAAATATGCTGGATCATCGCTCTTCATCCACACCAGTGAGCGTTGGGAGGGAGCTTCATCTGCGCCAGGAACGAGGCTCGTTGTCGTCTTCCTCCTCGTCGTCATCTTGCAGGAATGCATCGTCACTCAGCGACTCCTCTGGGTACTGATAAAAGAAGATAATATTACTGTGGATGATTAAAAAGTGTAAAATTATGTATTTTTTTTTACTGCATCACTTTAAAAGGTCTCAAAGAGGGAATAATTCACTATCTTATAGTATCATTTTCCAACTGCTTAATGAAAGTACAAAAATTTTCATGCAAAATCCAAATAAAACCAGAGGGTAATTCCTCTGTAACATGTGATGGCTCCCTCTAGTGTTCTCTAAAGCAATATAAACAGCTATTAAACAACCTTTCCTGAGATATGTCTTAAGACGGAACATCTAAAGAAAATTATTAAAGTAAATATTTAATCGCGAATAACACCAAACTGCAGGTGAAGGAATTTCACCAACCTCATCTTCCGGTGGTTCTTTTTCTTCTGCATCTGCTGTACTGAGAGTGGTGGCAGGCTTATGCCAGGCCAGGCGTAAAGTCTGGCTGTTAAATTTCACTCCGTGTAGAGCCGCCTGCAGGTGGATCAAACAAAGTTTTCCTTTGTTAACTGCAACTCGTCCACAGTTGGATCTAAAGTCAAACTGCGGTGTTTAAATAAAGGACAAATCGCGTGGTTCCTCACCTGCTCAGCCTCTGCTCTCGTCTTGTATGTGACGACTGCAGAAAGTTTGTTCTCATCAATCTGGCAATCTTCAATCTCTCCAAATTGCTACAAATAATAATAAAAAAAATCTGTCTTGGTCAGCAAACGTAACTTGCTTCTTTCTGAAGGATTCATAAAACTGGAACTAACAGGAAAGATTTAAATGGGAAAAGAAATTTATTTATATGGTTCTTCTTCCCCATCATGCAGCTTTCATACATTTTCAAAAGAAGTACAAATATGAATTAGAACGCATTAGTAAAACATTCTGTCTCTGTAAATGGTATTCAACTGTCTTGTCAGTGTCTGTTTTGTGTTCCCCATGGAAATACAAGAGGTTATTCTTTGTTTTAGCTTTGATTTTTTTTACCAAATCTGGTTATTCAAGTCAATTAACTCAACAGTCAGTGTGAGCTAATCATTAAGACTTATTAACAGAATTTGTATGTTTATGAAAATTTAAAAAACTGATGAAATTATCTCTTTAGACTAGTACTGTGTGGTGAAGTACTAAAGATGTACTTCACCACACAGACACTATATGACCATCAAATTACAATCAAGAATACTTTTAGTTTTCAATTTAAAATAATAATAATAATAAAAAGAAAAAACAGTACTGAAATAAATTGTAATCTAAATCAACCAGAAGCCGGTGTCTCTGAGTGCAGAGAATCAACATCAAGCACTTTTAGGCTCCCAGAAGTCCTCTGACCTTTGACTTAGAAAAGAGTCAAGGCTCTCCAGTTTTAGACCAACTCACAGCAAAATGGGGAAGTAAGTCCACACAGTCGGCATCGGTGAAACCAGAAATTTCCAGCGCTCGAGGTCGATGGTCCACAACTGCATGCAGTGGAACGCCCCGTCCACGACCTCTGGATCCCCTTCCCCGGCTTCTAACTGTGCCACGTCCCCGGGAATGGACGCCGCGGCCTCGTCCTGGTGACAGAATCCCCCTTTTAGCTGCCTGGACGACAGACAAAGCACACAAAAAAAAAAATATGATGATGCAGAGAGAAAACTCATGTGGAACGTTTCAAATTATGAGAACAGCAGTGCCCCCATCTGGTTGCTGTGAAGAAATGTTGTTGTTTTTTTTTTATCTGATTAATCTGATTTTATTTTTAAGTTAGTACCTCAATTTGAAGAAGGGTGTACTTCCGCTTTAAAGAAGCTGTGTCCTCTCCAGCCTGAGTCTTCTGATACAGATCAAGCTCTGCATCAAGCAGCTCCTTCTGTGCCTGAAAAAGTTAAAATGCAAACGCATATTCACACCTACACCTTTTCCACATTCTGTCCCACTACAGACAAAAGCTTGAATTTATCCAACTGGGATTTTATTTGATAAACCAATACAAATGCACAACTACAAAGTGGTATGAGACTTTTTTTATTTTTCCAATATAAAAAAAAAGAAAGAGAAAAAATGTGGCATGCATTCACCCCATTTTACTTTCAGTTAATAAAATACAGTGCAACCAGAATGTGGCAGAAAAGCTAAACACAAATGTATCCATTTTGTTGTTAGAATCATGGATTTTTGATACCAGCAGGGAGGAAATCAATACCTGAGCTTTGCTCTTGGCGGTGCGAAGAAGGCTGCTGCTGCTGGAGATTCCCTTTATCTCTTCTTGCAGTTTCGTTATGCTTTTGGTTAACGTGCCCAAAGTTTCCATAATCTTGGCTTTATCTTCTGCTTTCATTGTTTTGTTCTTCTCAAGTTTGGAAATCAGGAGCTGCAGTAGGGAGAGACAGAAAGTCACAAAATACTCACCTCTTACAAGTCACTACAACTAAAACTTTCTCAGCTACTTCACAGGGGAGTTAGATTTAACTTCGCAAGAACATTGTAATTAAAGAATGTGTTTTGTTTTTTTGTTTTTTTTACTTAACAAAAAGCTAAATGAATTAATTTACCTTCTGTGTCTCAATGTGCTTCTCCAATATCTCCTGTTTCTTCTTCCTCACATCCTGCTGTAGTCTTAGGGCCTCCTGTGTGAGCAAACACTGGGTCGGTTTCCAGATGACCTTTGACCTCCAATTCAACCACTCCTACTTTTCCAACATCTCCTTCGGCTCTCACCTGCTTCTTCTTCAGAGCTTCCTCTGAGGTCCTCTGGACAGGCTTCCTAGCAGCAGGATTATATACAGTCTTTGTGATTCCCATCGATGTCGAAGACACCTGAAGGGAAGAAAAGGAAAAAAACACTGCATATTGAAGATGTTTGATCTGAAAAGTGAGAAATTGTAGTTCTGAACAAAGTGAAGATTCACTTTTTCCACAGGAGCAGCAGGTTTGGGAGAGAAACCGAGACGATCTTTAACTGACACTTTAGAGGCATTCTGGAAAAGGAAGGAGAAAAAAAAGAGACTTCTTAAACATCCAGTGTAGATTTTGACATGTAAATGCAATAAACCACATCTACAAAAGAAGATCGTCCACACAGACCTGACAGGCTACACTGGAATCCTGAGTGGGCTCTGAGTTTGGAGGCATTAGGGGTCCAAGTCGATCCTTCACAGACTGCTTGAGGGTTGTGGCTGATGACTGCGACAGAAACAACCCAGAGATTTTAAAGAAGGACTAAAGAAAATCACTTTTCTCTTCGATTTTAGTGTTTAAAAAAAACTAAGCATTTGCATCATGTTTCTTTGAGGTCAGTCACAACTCTCAGTCAGCAAAGTGGCTTTACTTAACTGAAGAAAAGCCACTTTTTCCTTTCTTAAATGCACTTTACTTAAAAAAATAAATAAAAAATGCCACACATTCATGTCTAGATACAAAAAAAGCCTGGCAGATGGTTTTACATTTAAGAAAAAATAATCCGCAAGAAGTTATACTCTTACAATCCCCAGTGATTAGGATAATTAGATTTTGCATTTCACTTAATTTTAATCTAAAAACATGTTCTCTATCTTGGACCATGAACCTGTTTGTAATGCCCAAAGCTGCGGACATATTCTCATTTAATCTAGTTTCTAAGAAGGCAGGTACAAAGATGAATTCACATCACTAGAAGAATGTACAAAATGTTGGGTTATTATTTCAGTTCTGGTTTATTGTGTTTATCTAAGAGGATTAAAGTCTTCAAACTTTAAAAGCAAAACTGCTATAAACTTTCACTGCTCAAGAAGCCTTAAAACTTCCAAAACTAATATCACTTCTGTCATAACCACACATTATGTTGCCTAACAGTCATTACATGTTTATTGCCACACATCATGTTTGTGCAAAATACAATACCGTAAAAATGATAAGATTAGTGAAGTTTTATTGCTTGTGAAAGAACAGTGAACAATAATCCAATGATAGATTGGAAGTGAGCTCTCACCATGACTGATTGCGGCTGTGCGTGAAGCTGCTGTGGCCGGGACTGGCCCGGTCCGTCACCCATGTCATCACGAAACCAGTGGACCTTGATGAAGCGGTTGTTGAGAACAGCTTCGGTGCTTTGCATAGCTCGCTTAGCCTCTTCAGGAGAGGTGAACTGGATCAGAGCTCCCTCCGGGTCATTCTGATAGGCCACCTGGCAGAATTTATCAGCACAACATAATTCAGAAATCCAGAAATCAGAATCTTCAAATCCATTTTTAAGAAAATCACTCTAATATAAATAATTATACAATGAACAACTAGTCAGTCCAACAAACATTTTGTAAAGCATAAAATGTATTATTGATCCCCACAATAACAAATTTTGTTGGACAATAAATTGTCCCAGAAGTTAGTGCAATAAACAACAGTATTGTTGTTTTGAGACTATCTTCAGCTAATATAATGATAAAGGCATAATAATGCAAGTACTGTCAAAGATCAATAAACTTTAATTTCTAACTAACATTTAGAACTGGAAAACATTTTAAAGATTGAAAATAAATAAAACACCTGAAACAACAAATTATGAAGTCTCTCTAAACAAAACTACCCTTCAAACTATGAGTTGAGACAAAGGCATCAGACTGAAGACTTTTGTCATCCAATTTTTGGTAGAAAAAAAGGCGAGAAAAACAACCAATCATGCAGATTGCAATTTGTTTTAATTTATCATATAATTAACTGACTTTTTGCTCATTGTGACAGGCTTAAGAATCACACGGGCACTAACCTGCAAGTTTACAATGGTGCCAAACTTGCTGAAATGCTCATTGAGTTTGCTGATGTTGTTGAGCTCAGGTGGAATTTGCCGAACAAGCAGCTTGGCGTTGGGAGAGAACTGAGCTCTTTTATGGTAGCCCTGGTGGTTTAGTTTGTTGAAGTTGGGTCTGAATAGAGAAGAGACATTCATCACATTAAAAAAACATATGTATGAATAGAAGCAGGAAGTGCAGACCTTGATTTTTGACAACTTACTTGTCAAACCAAGGTTTCTTGCATGGGCCTCCATCATGAGGGGGAGCGGATCTCTTCCTCGAGTCAGATTCCATAACGATCCTCATGCTGTTGTTGGGAATCTTGTCTGGAAAAACACAAGCAGTAACTCGTCTGAGATGGATTTACTTCAATGGAAATTGAAGTTTTGTGTTATATGGTGTGTTATATAGTGTGTACTACTAAATTTTCACTCAGACAAAAATATGGACTGAAAGTTATCGTCTCATAGATGAATTGTGCCCAGTACCTCTCAATGGCAGGTCCACCTCACCCATTGTGAGGCCAATCAGATTGGGTCTTTGAGCGTTGACCCGGTGACGGTACATCGGTCTGGAGGTGCTGGTGATGCTGGGAGCCTCAGGATTGTACATGTCAGTGTCATAGTGATCTGTTTGGCAAAGATTAGACACAGCAGAGACGCATAGCTCAGAATGATGCGTCTCAAACGCCTGATGTATTAAAATAAATAAATCAGAACATAAGCTCTTGTTTTAGAAGTCATTACCAGGGGCGAAAAGTGGCCCTGAGGCTTGAGGAAGGGACGGGCGCATCCCAGACGTGACAATGGTGGGAACAGAACTGGTGATAGAAATGGGAGGAGCATCCATGCCTGCAGGCTGCAATGGCGGAAGTGGTGGAGGGGGACCTGTCCAATAGAAAACACAACGCAATTTAAAATCTTGCAGAATACTTCAATAAGAGACATAAGTCGAACTGTAGCTATGGTGAATGCTGGTGTGTGCATTTCAGTATAAACTTTTAGATCTCTTATTCATACAAATACAAACAAAAGAAATGAGAATAAAAACCATTCAACTGATTGAATGCATGTTTACCTCAAGCTATTGTTTAAAAAAGAAAAAAAGTTATTACGCAATCTTATTTTTGCTGCATGCCGAGGAAGTAATTCGGCCTTTGGATTCAAGTATGCAAATCCAAACAAAATTTCTCTAAAATAATCCCAATTCCTACCTGCAACCGGAGGAAGACTAGGTGGAAGAGCGCCTGGTGGGGGTACTGGGGGTCGAAGGTTTACAGGTGGGGGGTTCAATAATGGTGGTGGGGGTGGAAGGCCTGGTGGGGGTGGTTGGTCCACGCCTGGGATTGGTGGAGGCTGGAAGGGCAAAATACTGGGCAGATTGACGTCCTCCACGACGACTGGATCGCTCCCATGATCAAACGGACACATGTCCCCTCGCATGCATAAGCCCTTTTCTGCAAAACACAATAGATCGTCAAACTACAAAAAAAACAAAAAAACAATTGTGACAGATTAAATTGTAAAAAGAAAATAAGTAAATTGGCTTTCCTACCATCATAGTCCCTACACCTTTTCCTTTGAAGAGGTGGACCACGATTGAAAGGTCCACGATCCATAGGGGGCTCAGGACGAAAGTCTGACCAGCTCTCGTTGGTGGTGTTATGATGATGAGTCGGGGCGATGACGGTAATGGTGCTGCTCACTGATGGGTTGGGGAAGTGGGAAGGTGTTGCAGTAGAAACGAGCACTGCTGGGGTGTAGACATCAGCGTTCTCTGGCCTGTCAGCACGCTCATGGTCGTACTTCAGCTTCCCTGATTCTCTGTCTGTGGAAACACAACCATAGCCATTTAGAAAATTACTTACAGAATGCAAATATTTACCGACTGAAATTACCAGTGCAGGGCTGGGGAATATGGCTTAGAAATAAAATCTTATTTTTTTTTTTTTTTTCATACCAGACCCAAGTTCTGATTTTAATCTATTTTTTTCTCATTTTCTTTTCTAAAAAATGAAATTACAAATGACAGAAAAGATTTTCAAAAAGTGGCTCGGATTCTTCGAGCTTCTTTGAGTTGTACAACAGAGTATTAGGGCCTGGTTATGAGAATGTTTGTTTAATTATGAGAATATAGTCTCAGTAATAGCAAAAAAAAAGGTGCAGCTTTACCAGAAGAAACATCTTAAAATTACAAGATAAAAGCTTGGTTAGAGTTACCAGGACCTGACGTAAACAACTCACAAAACTTTTTCTTCGAAATAGACACAGTTGTTTCCATGATTGTTTCAAAGTCCTATTGATAATTTGATGCTGATGTGTTAAAAATTTAAGTATATTTATAAAGTATTATTTCTAAAACTTATACAAGAGTATAACTTCACAAGGTACTCAACATTCCTCATTTTATTTTTTTGTGTTTGACTTTTCATAAAATACGACTTTATTCTTGAAATGTTATGACTTTATTCTTGTAATTTAAAAAAAAAACTAAATTAATCTTAACCTGGCCCTAATATTCCATTGTAGAGTTGATCTGAATTCAAAGTCCAGGTAAATAGAAGCTTTAAATCACATTTTTAAAACAAGATGGTTGGCCTTTGGTGCACTGACATCACTATGAAAACCCAAGAAGTGATTTGGAGAAAAAAAATAAAAAATCTAAATTTTCCAAAAATTAAATGCTCAAAAACCCCAAAAAATGATTAACCAGTAAAATCAACATGACATTACAATGAAAAAACACATTCCAAGAGGTGCTTTAAAAGTCTATATTCCTACCTCGGCTCCTGCTTCTGGACCGAGTTCGGCTTAAAGATCGGCTCCTACTGCGGTCACGATCTCTGTCTCTGTCCCTGTCTCGGTCTCTTTCCCTCTCTCTGTCACGGTCTCGGATGCGCTCTTTGCTCCAACTTCGGCTGCGACTTCGGCTGTGACTGTAGCTGCGGCCTCTTCTGCGGTTGTAGCGGTCACGGTAAGAGTCCCTCCTTAGTGGCATACGATCGTAATCTCTCTTCCTGGAGCGGTCATCTCTCTTGCGGTCATCACCTCGCCTAAAGACATTAACAAGGTCAAATATTAAGTCATAAGAGAACTCTATGCAAAGAAGACAGAGTAATACAACTTAACAGCATACACACCTGCCATCTCTGCTGTAGCGTGAGCTTGACTGAAGAGGACTATGATTTACCCGGCGAGGAAACTTCTTGTCTTTTTCTTCTTCACGATTTGTTTGTATCTGAGCAGGAGAAATAAAGGTTAAGTAATGTAGAAATGTTTCATCCTGTCAGCTATAAAGTGCAAAATCTGAAAAACATTGACAACCAAAACAATCTGGCAAAACAGAAGAATTTGGTATGCAAACATAGGTCGCTTATATTTGCACTACAGACAGGAAAAAGGCAAAAAGATTTTGCATTAGCAAAAATACATAAATAGGATACAAAAATTATTTGGCAAATGCTATCCGTTCCCACAAACCTAAAGGATCAGTATTTCAATGACAAACATATCCTATTAATTACAGAGCAGGATGTCAGCTGGATGATATCTAAATGTTTCACATTTTGAGAATCATCCTTTAACAAACTGAGAACACTATTCCAGTTCAAAAGCCAAAAAATGTTGCACATTTTGAGAATCACCCTTCAACAAACTGAGAACACTATTCCAGTTCACAAGCCAAAAAAGGTAGGTTGAGATCACTACATAACTAACCGTTATTGTTTGAAAGTGTTGGATGAGATCCCTGGTGTTTGCATGTAAACTTATCAAAACTGAAATCAGCAGATCAGGCTTTTTAAAGATCAATGATCAGCCAGACACCTGCAATCGGTGTACCCCAGTGCATTTCTAAAGTATTTAAAAAGTGTTGATGTAAATACTGAAAATATTGGAGAAGGAAAAAAAAACACCTCATCTTTCTTCTGCTCTTCCTTCTCAACTTTGATTTGTGGTTGTTCTGGCAGTGGGAGGTAGCTTTTGTTGTTGATGGCTTCGAAAAGCTTATCCACAAATGGCTGGGTCTCTGAAAGAAAGTTGAAAATCAATTTATTTGTTTCTGTCTATTGTCAAATGGCTCCCAGTATGTAAAACATTATGAAATTTACTACGCAAAGCTCTAACCTTTTTGCAGAAAAACATCCAATTGGTCAATACACAGGGCTTTCAGTTCCTTTTCACTTTTGTCCTTCTTCACCAAAGCAACAACATATTTTGCGAGAGCAGAGGGGTCAGCATCACAACTGGATATCAGAGTAGGAAAGAGTGGTACACGTGAATATGGAAACAGCTGTATTAATACAATGAAAACAGTTTGGATACTTTATGTCCATCATAAATAAAAAATAAAATAAATGCAATCAATATGCGTATTTTACGAACTGTTGTGACCACGCAGTAATTCGCATCTGCGTGGTCAGTTAATGTGCGTGGCTAATAATGCTAACAGTACTTACATGGGCTCCAGGGTTTCAGACAGCCATGTTTTTAAAGCATCGAGGTTATCAATTAACATCTTCAGTCCACCTGAACTTTCCCTCCACCACGGCCCGACCTGAGGCTTGCTAAATCGAGGATACTTATCCGTTTAAAAGAAGGACCCGCATAAACCAGTCAAACTTTCCAGTTCACCTGCTGGCATTCAGAAGCCTTGATGCTAACAGCGCCCTTAGCTAACTTACCGCGATAACGTTCGATAGCTTAGTTGTCTTAGCATATGTGTCTTTCCAGGCCCTAAATGCGCAAAAAAACAATTTCGGGAGCAGCGAAGTTACTGTTAAAATCAAAGAGAGCAAAATGACTAATTGTACCGATTAACTAATCAAAGCCGTAATTTGTAGCTGCTTTTTAATCTGTTAAAATAAAGTGGCATCCACGTTTAGATGCTACTTCGCCTTCGCCTTAGAGTATTTACTTCCGCTCGTACTCACGTTCACAACATTCTGGAAAAATCGCGAGACTGAGATTTGTCCGTGTCATTGATTTGTGAGTCTGTTTTTTTCTTTTCTGCAAAGTGCAGTCCTCTTCAATTGCGTTAGCAATGCAGAACAAAACCATGTTAAAAGAAATGCTTTTATCATACAGCCGCCATAAAAAGTCAAATCTCAGTCTCCTACAAATCATATTTCGGTAGGAGAGTAAGTTAGCATGCGTTCATATTCTTTTAGAACATGTCTTCCAATGAGGCTGGCTTGTCAGACAAACGTACCTTTTGAAAATAACCTTTTAAGTATGTTGGCGTTCACATACTTTTCATTAAAACGCGTACTTTTTAGATATATTTCTAATTAGTCAGAATTTATAAGTTTAAATATTGTGTTTCCATAAATTAAGCGAGAAATCCTCATAGTTGCCAGAAATAAAGGCATAAGTGTTTCACTTTGTGAATTCAGTTACTGAAAAAAAATAACTTTTCAGTGATACTCTAATATTGGAACATACTATTCTAATGTTCAATGTTTTCAAAATTAGCTCAATGGGGCTTATATTTTTAATTACTAGAAGGTATGACTTATTTTGTGTAAAAAAAAAATGTTTTAGCATAGTTGACAGAAAATACAGCAGCTTTTAAATGGCATGTTTGATCACGTGTGACAATTTTATTGGTGTAGTCCATTGCTTTCAAGAGTAAATATGGTAGTTATTGATGTGATTTGGGAATGATCAATTCTTTTGGTGCCTACTCATTTTGTTTACTCTATATGTTCACTTTGTCTACCACTGCACTTCCTTCCTTTATCTGACTTTCTCTATGACAAGTAGGCAGTATTTATATGCAGAAAGTACACCTACATGCATCAATATCCCTTGACTGTGGCTGCCAAATGTGCCATCATTTATTGTTTTACTACAGTCTTTGTCTTTATTCTGCTCTTCATGTTTTTTTTTTATGCAAGTAATGTCCTTCTTTAGTCTGTCAGTAATGTACAGCACTTTTTTAAAACATTGTTATGTGCTTTAAAAAATGGATTTGGATTGTTTATAATGCAGACCAACTCACAACAACCCATCACTGAAGTAATACAAAGCCAAAAAATTTCACAAAAGACAGTTTGTTGTGCTTTAGCATAAAATTCAGTTTTTATTGTTTCCAACTCAAACTACAAATAAAAGTTAAAGACATACAAGCCAATTTAAAAAAGGGTTTCAAGCCAAATAACATTTTCCTTTTTTTAACATGTAATTTTTCTTAGCATCAAACCATCCCCAACATACATTTACCCTCTTAAAAAGAAAAAACGTTGATGGAATCCTTTCACACCAGCAGCACTTAAACCAAATATACTAAGCACATTCTGTAACCCACTTACATTCTGCAAAACAAATACATATTAAATTAGCAAAAGAAATATTTTAAATACTTGCCTTTGTGATTCATTATATCATTTTCTTAAACTAGCACTATTTAAAAAAAACAAAACTATACTTAATATAAGATTACAATGAAATTATTTTTTGTGTGTATTTGATGTTTTGATATACAGTACATGTAATAACTTTTACTCAGTATGAAAAAAACAACTCAAACAAAGACAAACTGTGCCACCCCAGAAAAAGCAACCAGTTCCAATATTTTGGTTCGAAACCAACACAACATAATTATTAGGTAAAGCTTGCCTCACCTTAGCTAAACAGCTCATTTTCAAAACATTTAACAGCTGCCCTTCAAAGTCTCTGTAAATTGCTTTCTCAGAGGAGGAAAAAAAGAGTGAAAACAGCACACGATATAATGCTTGCACATGTACAGCAAGAAACATTAATATGAGAAGTTACAATACTGACAAAATTCCTTTTCCTCACACACATCAAATTTAACAAGATGGATAAAAAGAGTAACAGTGAAATAAAAAAGGGCTGCAGTGGTTCCCTCCGTTGACATACATTCAACAAACAATCTTCATAGCTTACAATATGCACAATGTTTCTGTGTCATCACAAACATGTAAGACACATTCCTGGCCTGAGTAGAAACTCTAAAAGCAGTGTATTTAAGTGCTCCAAGAATGACGAGCACCCAGTTGAAAATCAGGGAAAGACCTTCTAGAGAACAGCCTGGACCTAGTTTTCCCTTTCAATGAACTGCAGGTTGATGGGAGCAGCAGGGCAGAGCAGACCGTGGGTTTTAGCCTTGACATCAGTAGTGAGAGGAGACATCCCAATGTAGAACTTCTGAATGAGCTGCAAACGAGGCAAAAAAAACCAAACCTTATTTCAAATGGCTAAAATTATAGGACATTAAGGTTGAAGGTTAAACAGAGATTGCAACAGCTTTTTGATAATAGAGAAGTAGGGGGGCTTTATGTGAAAATCCAATTTGAAGTAGGAAATGCTACAACTCAAAGATACCATAAAATAAAAAAAACTGTTTTGTTTAACCTGCCATGTATTAGTTTATCATACTTTACTACGACTAGGCGAGTCAGAGGACTCCTGACTCCTAACCCCTTGCTGCATGGATCCTTCCACAAAACAGCTGGACAGCAAAAAGGCACCTTTACAGGTTAAATACGCAAAAAACATTCAAGAAGACCCTTCTGCATTCATTTCTTTAGTCCGGTTCCCTTTTTTAGAGATAGTATATTTACTAAGCAGATTATACAGGAACAATTTTTAACAAAATGCTAAAGAGACTTTACAAATTCTTGATTAGCAAAAGGATACTTCAGTATTTTTGGTATAATATCAACATGAATAGAGTTTGACTGAGAAAACTGTAAATGCAAGAGTGAATATTTAGATAGTGAAAATTTGCTTTTCAATGGGTTCGCTGACAAGCATCTGTTAGTTTGACATACCCATGTAAATTTCTTGCTCAATGTCCAAAAAACCTGATATCAACTACTCTTTCAAACATTGATCTTTTCTTTAAAATAAATTCTAGCAAAATCTGAATTATCAACCCATTAAAATAATTTGGAATAAATTGCAGGTAATAACGAAGTTCTATGCATGTGATTAACTGCAATTAAAATGTAACATTTTAATCACACACACATTTCACTTACAACTATGCACACTCACAGACACATTTTATCCTCAAAGAGTTAATAAATACCCTACCCTGGTGAGAGCTAGATGCATCTCCAACTCTGCAATTCTCCTGCCAATGCAGCTCCTGATGCCGTAACCAAAGGGAATCGAGCCAAAGTTGTCAACGCGATCAGATGTGTCTTTCCGTACCCAGCGGTCTGGTTGGAATTCTGAGGGACTGGGAAAGTTCTCCTCATCCAGAGATGTGGAGTAGTGACAGAGGGCCAGCTGAGTCTGAAGAAGAAAAAGTGGAAGTTGTGTAATGAAAACAGATGGGCTATTGTACATGAATTTATGCACAAGAGATGTGGGAGTAATGCTATATCATGTTACATCTGCTGTTACATCTGTTCTACTTTAAAGTTTTTGGCTGACATACTCAAAAACGTTTTCCTTCAGCACATGCACACAGTAGAAGCATCTTACCCCTTTGGGGATGAAGTATCCACCAACCACCAAGTCATCCTGGGTAATCCGGCCGTTGCCTGGGAGAACTGGAAAAAGCCTGCTCCCAGGAGACACATACAAAGAGTGTTATTCAGCAGCACTACACACTGCACCAGGCTGTTCATAAAGACTTTCACTAAGAGAACCGGAGAAGGAAAAGCTGAGAAAGAAAATTACCAAACTAAACATGTCCATCTAAAGATTCCTAAAGAATGTAAGCAATGTTTTAAAGTCTAATAAAATACTGCTGAACTGTTTATGTCTTCTTGCTTGCAGTCTAGTGAGATAAAAACAATGTGTGTGCTATGAAAAGCTAAACAGAACGTACCTGAGAGTCTCTTTCACAAGCCCTCTGATGAGAGGCAGGCGAGGGACATCATCGGCTGTGGGGACAGTTCCAGGTCCCAGAGTTTGTGTGACTTCTGTGTAGATTTGCTCCTGGATGTGAGGGTGTTGTGCCAACAGATAGCAGGCCCAAGAGAGGGTGAAGGATGTCTGAAATGCCAACAATGAGACAATTGAAGAAAGTTGTTGTATAGATCACTTTTTAAAAGCCGTTTGTTAATCTACTGAGAGGTTTAAGAAAAGGTTGCATTTTTTTTTAGACGTTTTGCAACATAGGTGATATAAGAGCTTCTGTATGTTACGCAACAGACAAAGGGGGGTTTGAGGAGAGCTAATTCCACACGCTGAACAGACACATGTTTTCCGCACAAGCTGGATTTTCTTTATCCTTATCACTTCTCATCCATCTCCACCTTGATTAAATATCCTCGTATTACAGTAATGAGTCCTTATTTCCTCTTCTAATTGGAAGCAACATTACCAAATTACACAAGTGGAAGCAGCATAACAACGCATTTCTACTTCACATAACTTTCTGCTGAATTTCCACAGACGTCAAGATCTCACAGAAATGAAACTTGACCCCTCCTTCTCCATAAAGCAGACAACTTCCTCTGTGTGACTCACATTTCACTGACATTTTCATTTGAATGAGGTGGGTAGATGACCAAATGATATGAAAATGGGTTTTAACACTCCCTCTCCTGTTGACTGTAGAGCACAACATCTGCTTTGCCCTCCCCCAAACATACATTATTCCTTCTTTTCTTGACACTCCTGCCTGACTTTCCCATCCAACCCCCTCACTAATTACATACACAGATATCAAAATGGCACTCTTGATTTTGCATACCTAATAGACATTAACGGAGTAGCTAAAGATAAAAAAGCATGCATCCTTGCATAGCTCATATCAGAATCCTCTGATCACCACACACTATTATTCTGCAGCCTACCCATCCTGGAAATTACTTCTAATCATTTTCAGATGGCACAGATTAATGCACTGCCTTTGCCAAAAAAGAATCAGATGACAAAAGTGAACCCATGTCCAGTTCTCAGGAGCTTAGAGCCTTTTCCTTTCAATCCGTGCATCTTCTTTTCTCCTAACACCCATCATACAGCCACTCCTTTCTTCCCTTACTTCTTAACGCCAGTTCCCAGCTTTTCCCTAACATCCCAGAGCCTTACAAACGCCCCCTCCCATCATCTCACCTCTGCCCGGATTGTGCCATAATTCTAGCCGTAGCTAATGCGTCTTGACAGCTCTTGTGTTTGCCGAGTAAAGGCAACTTGCACTTCGGGGTCAGGTAATGGCATAACTAAGCCTGCCACCCCACAGGGCTGCGGCCAATTCACCAAATTTAACAAAAACACAGACACCCTTTTATCCTGCAGCACCAAGCAGAGCACAAAACACTCCATCCCCCCTTAGTTCTCATTAATCTGACAGTACCCCAAACAAATTAGGCTGTAACTATGAACAGTTACAGCCTAATTTGTAACAGACAACCGCAGGAAACAAAATCTTGGCTTAGTCAACTTCTGAAGTATTTTCTGTACACATCTTTAATCCACCACTCGGATCGACGGACCAAATATGTGAAAATGAAGCACACAAACCCTTCTTCAAACTTCCGAACAAGAAAAGAAAATGCACCACAGATGTTCAAACTTAATTAAACTAACAGCCTTAATTACCATCAAGTAGAACAGTGTGTCTAATTAAGTTCTAATGAGGAACCATAAAAACGTACAACACAGATGTCTGGCACAGAAAAAAAAGTACAAAGGGACCCCTGTGTTGAGCAAACAGACAGAGACAAATGACAAGAAACTAAACCAGAGTGAGAACATGTTTGTCAGTGGGATACTGTGTAACCTTCTGATTCATTCCCCTGACCCGACGCTGGCACAGCTATACAAGCACAGATGTGGCGCCAGTAACCTTACCATGCAAGCTAAACAATAACTCAGACACACCCAGAGTCCCAGCCATTCCAACTTTTTCAAGAGGAGTAATTATAATAACACCACACACACTCCAGATACACCACACACATACAGCACAACCACACATACCGTATCGACCCCGGCCAGGAGCATCTCCGTCACGTTCGCATAGATCTCCTCCACGCTCAGTTCCATGGTGGTGAGCATGTGTGTGAGCAGGCCCCCTTTCACCTTCTCCCCCCTCTCCACCTGGGCCTTCATCTCCTTGAATCTTTTATCAACATGAATCATGCCTGAGATTAGACAGATACAAAAAAAAAAAGGGTGAGATGATTGCAGTGGAGAGTAGGGAAGGGGAAAAAAAAGAAACATCATCCCCTATCCAAAATTAAGCAAGATTTATATACAAACCCAC
Source organism: Alfaro cultratus (assembly GCA_903066825.1). Taxonomy (NCBI): domain Eukaryota; kingdom Metazoa; phylum Chordata; class Actinopteri; order Cyprinodontiformes; family Poeciliidae; genus Alfaro; species Alfaro cultratus. The sequence continues at coordinate 40,493 of CAEFZX010011364.1, forward strand.
ATTCTTTTCAATTGATTTAAGACCATCTAAAAGAAAAATAATGCTTTTACCATAAAACTGTTCCTGGTTTCAAACTCAGAAGATTTAAGTAAAAACTTTCAGACCATAAAATTTTATATGAACTCAATAAATTATGGACAACTATCAGAAACATGGAGAGCAGCACTTAGTTAATATTGCCAAATTATATAAAGTAAGATTTTGGCCCCAAACCTTTTTTTTTATTATATTTTTTTATCCAGTCACTTCCATGAACTTAGAACAAAATGAAAATCTAAAGCCTCTCACAAAAAAACACATGGATGCCTTTTGCCCTCTGTGTGTTTTCTGAAATGACAAAGGGAGTTAAAGTTATTTATGCCTCTGAGCCACCAAGTGACGCTTATGTACACTTTAGCTGGCTTCTCAGCTTGAAGACCTGAAGTAGTGATTACAGACCATTTGTGTGACCAGGTGTTCACGAGACTTCAGGGAAAACACAGCTGGCCCACTGTGGTGTGTCTTCATGTACTGTAAGCACTCCATTTGCACACACTGGCCAATTGTTGTTAATTGGAGTAAGACAGAACATGTCACTGGATTTTAGCCAACTATAGTTCTTTCAGTAACTGTGACACTTATACCCCCAATTTGACAGGGAGTATTTGCCCTCACACCACAAACAGCAAGTGTGGTCATAAAAATCTGCCTGAACGCTGGAGTGAGAGATCCCCAGCAAACCATGTTGTCGATGGTTAAGCAATGCCAGCTTGATCATTGAACACTGACATGTGGGGGACAGTGCCAGCTTGATGGTGATTTATGAATTTCAACCAGTACTAGAGAGATGCTCATCTTTATGACAGAACTGTTTTGTGAGAAAAAGGTTGAGGACCACACAAGTACACTCCGTGTGAAGCAGAAGTCTGGTTGCCATATTTTGCTTTCCTATCTTAACTACATCTGTTGGCATTCTCGTTTTTATATGACTTTTGTGAAGTCACATAAACATGCAGTTCACTGGTGATGAAGCACTCACTGAATCTGAACAGACCATCCCAGGAGAGACAAAACTCTTCCCATGGTTTGGGAATGATGGGACGAAGCCACTTAGGAATCGCTCCGGCATACATGGTGGTCTTGAAGGAGCTGAACATGAGATGCAAGGCAGAGATGTAGTCCTGAGTTTCTTTGGGGACGTTGTTTTCCAAACATCCCAGTCTACACTCGTACAAGATAGCAGCCACACCTGTAAAGGACAAAAGTTATTCTTTAGTGTGTGGTTTTCTAGAATTTTGCATAGATCGATAATCTCCCATTCCTTTAGCAATTTGGGGGTTAAATTCATGGAGGCTGTTTGAACAGTTTTGATTTGTGATGAACAGAAAAAATTTAACAAGCTCCCTTTTCTCTCCAGTACCTCTTCTTCTGTCTGTTTTCTAACTTTTTAAATCCCATAAAAGTTCATGTTACCCTAATCAATTCAATGAGTCTTAAGGCCTGAACTCGATAAGAGCAGAGCTTCTTGTGAAGTTCTTACTTCACAGAAACTCCTGTGTTCCTAATACAGTAGGACTTCCCAAGAATCCCACTGTACAGCTTTTGTCAACAAATATACTATGACCACTTCAAATATCTACCTACTTACACAATGATTTTGTAAACCACAAAAGAAAAAATAATTCTGCCCTGAACATGTGTCAAGAACAAGTGGCAAGATCTCCCAGACTAGGGTGAGTGAAACTCTGTTCCTACAAAGCTTGGATTGGCTTTTACTCTTTACCAACCTTCCATGGCGTATTTGAAGAAAAGGTCATTCACATTGAGCACAGTAAGTTTATCAGACTGCTCGGCTCGAAGGCTGTAAACTCTCTTGATCAGGTCATCCACCACCTTGTTCACATCGTCAGAGAAGACTGCTACATCACGGGGACGCATGATGAGCTGTCTGAGCACGCTGCGCATGTTAAGCCATTCATCTCCCTCACTGAAAAACAAGTTAGAGTCCATCATGCTAAGCTTTCCCATGTATTTTCGAAAATCCAAAGGACTTTTCATCTGAAATCTAAACATGGGAGCATAATGTTGTTTATGCAATCTGTTTCTAATCATGGTACTTGTTCAGGAGTTTGTTATCAGGATTCGAAGATGGGAGGCTGAGGCGTCACTACTCACGCTGAGATGAGGCCAGTGGAACGGCCCCTCATGTCTCTATACTCATGCCAGGATTCCATGTTGGCCCTTTGAGGGGCCGCACCCTCAGCTCGCAGGACCTCTGCCACCAGTTCACGATCGGCAATGGAGACCACCAGCTGGGGTCCAAAGCGAGACTTGAAGATTTTTCCATACTTCTTGGTGTGGTCTATCTATAAAGCAGGAATGACAGTATTTATAGAGAGGCTCTTCTTCTACTCTATTCTTACAATTCAGCAATGATTTCAAACAGTTACTAACAACATTGTCTGAAAAGAAAATGTAATGAAATCAATCAACTGACAGGTATTACATGTATTTTCTAATAAATTACTTCAAACATTAAACAAAATAATGTTACTTGCAAGAGGGTCACCTAACAACCTTAATACTTTATAAGTTGAAAGAAAGCCAAAAAACCTCGAATATACACATATAACACATTTAAGTGTCAGTAAATGTCACTTTAAATCAAGATGAAATTTTATTTTTAACATTGGTATACTATTTAGACTGTTTAAAAAATAAATGTGTAAGGCAAAGCTTGAAGTTTAGATAGACAAATAGGCAATATTTTCAACATTATTTATTGATAATGTCTTTAAATGTGTATTCTTATCTGCAGGGGGGGAAAAACAATTTCTACAAGTAGGAATCAAACTTGTGATTATTTCAGCAAGTGAAGGCTCAGCAGCAGTCTTGATTTGTTAAAGTTTCATTATTCAGTTTGCTCCTTAACCAAAATTCATTCCTTAATGTAATGAATGGAATAGCAGGGGAGGGGGGATTTTAGTATTTCCCGTTTCTCAGACTGTTACAAAACTCAAGCCATGGAGCGGAAAACTGACCAGGGGTCGAGCTCCGGATGCGCTTTTACGCAACAGTCAGTGCCATTCTGCGTATAGGTGGCAGAACTGGCTGAGGCTGAGTGTAAACTGGCTCTTTGCCAGCTATGAAAATCCAAATAAATAACTTCTGGTAAAGCCCAGATAGAAAAGACAGAAAAAAGAAAAAAAAACAGTCATTATTCAGTCGTCTTTACCTGAATCTCGTGGATTCTGCCGAAGCCGTCTCTCCAAAAAAACTCAATCAAGTTGGAAAGAGTGCTCGGCCCGGGCATCTCCTTCAGGCTCTTGATTTTACTGGCCTCTCGGACCACCTCCGGTTCGATCAGCCTGCCAGGCATGGCCTCCTCCCCAGTTGCGGAGATCTCCAGAGCCTCGCTGGCTGCTGACTTGTGCAAGGCGCGGGAGGCGAGAAGCAGCTGCTCGTTCAGCAGCCCGGCTGGGACACTCTTCCAGCATGCTGCAGAGAAGCGATTCAACATTGCCATTGTTGAAAGAGGTTCAATAAAGAGCAAAGAGCGATAAAAATGCAACTGGGCAATCTTCCTGGTACAGGTAAAATGCAGAGTGAATTGTATTGTGGAAGCCTTTTAAATAGTGGCTTGGGCAGCCTCGGTGCGCGACTATTGGATGGCCGCTGGGAACTATGGGAGGGATAACTTCTGTATTCGGCTGTGGGCGTTTACCCAAAAAGTTTTAAGTCCATCCTTTCGTTGCAAAAGGGGTGAAGTACAACGTGCCATTTAAGTTACATCACACCAATCAATTAAGCAGCGTACGTGCACGTGCACTGGCATGCAACGCGCGCGCGAACACACGCTGACGTTTGTTTCTATATTCCCCTGGGGACACGCTATTCCTAACAGAGTGTTAGGATCTTGTGCGATCCTAACATTCTGTTTACTTATCCTACGGGTCAAAAATGACCCGGCCTAACAAAAGCCCCAAAATAAAGCAAATAAACTGAATTTTAAATCCAAAATCTATTTTTGCATGATGAAACAATCTGATATTTATCAATTTAACCCAATTTAATTCATTTTGTATCATTTATTTTTGTTATACAATACAAATAGACGATCAAACAGTATTGCACTCTTTTTTTTTAACCACAAGCCAAGTGTTGCAGCAGTTTTCTTTTACACGGTAAAGGTTTCTTATTGTAATTATATAAACGTGAAGTAATTACTTCTGAATTAATTATACTGGAAGGGAACAAAAAATCAACAATTTGGAACTTTTTAGTCAATGGTTCATTCCTTTATATTTTTTAGGAATTGAATTATAAAAAAATACCTCGTAACACAACAAAAAAAAAAATTAGCTTGATTTTATGAACAATTTAACATCAGCTCTTATGTCGTGTCTCATAATTATATGAGATTTTCAACACAAGATGAACACCTGAATGTCTGTTAGTTGCAGATTGAGAGTGACGTACAGAAAATCTTCACGAGATGATGTTCATCTCATAAATATGTTCTTATTCTGAGCATCCTCAACACAAGATGAACATCTTCTGTTCAACATAAGGTGTTCATCTTACAAGATGTTCTTATGTTGAACATCTTCTACATAAGCCAAAGAACATCCTATCCTTCCTACCCCACGTTGAACATAAGATGAAGAACACCCCCATGAGATGAAGATGTTCTCATCGTATAAATATGCTTTCATGATGAACATCTTCAATATAAGACGAAGATCATCCTATCCTTCGTACCCTACGTTGAACATAAAATGAAGAAAATCCCATGTTGAACATAAAATGTTCAAGAAAAGATGTTCAAGAAAATCTTCATAGCATAAAGATGTTCTACACCATATGAAGACGCTGCTACGTTGAACATCTTCAGAACAAGAATTTGTTCAACATAAGATGTTAAACATCTTATGTTGAACATCTCATGTAGGATAGTATGTGCAAACATACAACACACCACCTGTTGGGGAGTGAAATGTCTACTCATGGCTTCAGCAAGGAACCATCCAGGTATACTCAGATTCAGCATAGCTTCATATCCTCTATACCTAATGTGTTTTTATTATGTCTGAGATTGTTTTCTGTTGTTTTTGGGAGCTTGATGTGAGGGGTTAGCTGCAGATTGAGTGCAGGTACAGGTCAAATGCAAGTTAATTTTGTACATCAGTCCAGTTTCTTTGATATGTGTGTATGCATGCAGGTGTGTGTATGGGTGGGGTGCAGGTGTGTGTGTGTGGGGGGGGGGTGCAGGTGTGTGTGTGGGGGGGGGGGGGCAAATGTGTGTAAATATGTATAAAAAAGATTTAGTGTGTGGGCGTTTAAAACTTTTTATGGTG
>CAEFZX010011366.1:0-32081 GCA_903066825.1 Alfaro cultratus
GTACATATTAAACCGCAACGTTATTGACACACAGGTAGAGAAGAAGCGGAGAGACTGTTTAGCCAATCAGAATGCAGAACACAATGCACAATGCAAATCCGTGAAGCAGCGAGACCGTGAAAGGTGAACCGCGATATAGCGAGGGTTCACTGTACTGCAAAAACGCGCAATATTACCAAGTAGTTCTTGAGCAAATTTCTTAGTAAACTTGAATTAAACCAAAACTAACTTAAAGGGAGCTTATCAGAAATATATAAAAGCTGGTTTTAAGTAAATAATTCCTTACTATTTGGTAAAAAAGAACTAGTTCCATTGGCAGATTATTTCACTTACAACACGGGGAATTTATCTTGACATTAGTAAATTTATATGCCAATGGAACTATTACTTTTTTACCAACATTAAGGAATTATTTACTTAACACAAACTCCTATATCTTGCTGAAAAGATATTTGTAAATTAGTTTTGACTTATTTCAAGTGTATTAATATATTTGTACTAGAAACGAGACTAGAAATACTTGGTAAAAATTTTGTGTTTTTGAAGTGTAAAATGACAAAACAGTTTTAGGAGGTTTTATTTTTTTAGGCGTCATTATTCTATTGTGAAAGCAATAAATCAAAATCTTATCATGATAATAAATTTATTGTGATAAATGCCCAGCCCCACTATGTGTGTGTGTGTGTGTGCATGCGTTTGTCCGTGAATGCACTCCTCACCAGCCTTGCCGATCTGGACCGCGAGCCGGGTCAGCTTGCCCTGCAGAACAGACTTCTCCTTCTTGGTCACGTTGACCTTCTTGACCTGCTTCACCTCCTCCTTTTCCTCCGACTCGGTGGCCTCCTCGCTCTTCAGCGGCTGGATCTCCAGAGCGATGCCGTCCTGGGTCTTGGCTGGGGGCGGGGAGGGATTTCAGGGGAAAACACGGTGAATGACGGATGCGGTGAAGATGAGATGAAAACAAAAACAGGTTTAATTCCATGAAGGAAAGCAGGAAAAGCAGAGAAAATAAATTGATGAGTTGAAATGGATGAGAAAGGAGGAAAGGAGAGGAGGGAGCAGAGAAGAGAGGAGAGAGGAGAACGTTCAGTCTGGGCTGGAGGAACATGACGGAGACCCATCAACACGTCCTGCAGCAGCTCTGACCGCGGCCGAGCTGCAACAGGCTGCATTTCCAATAAACAAACTTCAGATTTGCATCCTGCTGCATCAGCCGGGAGCCGCTCTGCAGCTGGACTCGGCCGTCTGTAACCGGGTCGCCGTGGGAAACCGTCTCCACACAACAGCTCTGTGTTGCAAATGCTTTCACAACACCAAACTTTCTCACTTTTGGTTTCTTTGAATTGGAGGTTCAGTGGGATTTTATGTGACAGATTAACAAAAAGCAGTGACGTGGAAGTATAACACAAATCTGAAAAGTGTGGAGTGCATTCAGCCCCCTTCATTCTGGTAAATTTCAAAACTGAAACAAAGATCCAAGCCTTTGGATGTGCAGAGGTGAGCGATGTAGACTGGAAGTTTTATCATGATATTTTGTTGTATTTTTATAACAAGAGAAGTGACAATAAGAACTATTTGTTACTTTTTTCAGAGAACTGTACAGCTATGGCCTTAAGACACACAAACAAACACTGCTATTGAAATGCGTATTTTTAGGACACCAGTCCTGTGTCAAATGTATTGATATTTATTGATGCTCTCATTCAACAAGCACTGCAGAAATGATATCATTAACAATCCCGACAGGTTTGGGGGATTTTCAATATCAATAATAATTTATTCAATTATTATTGAATAAATTACAATTGAATAACAAATCTAATTTCTTATTATAGTAAAAATGTATTATGATAAATGATAAACAATACGATAAACCCCCAATATAAAGTCAAAACACAGGAACACCACACTTTTCAGATTTCTGCTGATCAAAACATGTCCACACTGAATTTTGTGTTGGTCTGTCACAGAAAAAGCATCAAGTTCAGAGGTGTGAAACCTCTCTAAACCTCTCTGGGTCACAGCTGACCTCTGACCTCCTGCTGAAGAACTGCTCTGACCTGTCTGACGCTGACACCTTCAGGAAATTTTAATAAAGTGGGACATTTTAAGGTTTTATCAGAGTAAAGACGATTATTGGTTCATATCTGATCAGTTCTTGTGTTTCATGAGGAATAAAAAAAATAATCAAAACAGTGAAAACAAAAACAGCTGAAACCGTTAATGAAGACCTGCCTGGTTGGACATCAGAGGAGAATCCCAACCTGCAGCAGGAGCTTCTGGTAATTAATCCCACACATCATCATCATCATCATCAATCATCATCATCATCATCATCATCATCATCATCATCACAGCACAGGACATGTAACATTCCAGATGTGGGAATGAGTCGTGTGTCAAACCAGGAAGCCGTGGAGCTTTATGCACATGGTCCACTCTGACAACAAGCCACAACACTGGACTAACAGGACGGACCCACGGACCCACGACAGAACCAGGAACAGGCGCAGCAAGGCACCATGGGAAAACGCACGGCGGTCAGAGGAGGAGGCGTGTCTGACGGGGGGGAAGCGACTCCACAAACCAGATGAACTCAAAGGATCACCCCGAACAAAATGGAGGAACGACAGCGATGCAGAACAGCGAGGAGGAGGAGGAGGAGGAGAACGAAGAGAAGGAGAAAGAGGAAGAGTAAATGAGTGAGGACACGCCCACCTGGAAGTGGGGATGAGAGCAGAACCAATGCTACAGAGGTCCAGCAACACTGGAAGGGTGCAACTCCCACAGACAGGCCCACTTCAGACCAGAACCAGTTCAGAGGAACCAGTTCAGAGAGGAACCAGGTCAGACTGGACCAGAATCAGTTCAGACCGGAACCGGTTCAGACCAGACCGGAGCTGTTCCCGTGCTGCTGGGATCAGTGAACCCAGAACTCCTCAGAACCCATCCTGACGTCAGGATCTGGACCAGGTTTTCCTCTCGGCGGCCGTTGCCAGGACGAAGGTGGAATCAGAGTCGATGATGCGTGAGTTCCTGCGGCATGTCTGCAGCAGATGCTGCGACGGCAGGAGGCCGGCAGCAGGGCGGCGCCGCAGAGGAAGCCGGACATGTGTTGGATCGCATGGAAGATGGAGGACAGTTGGCGCGTTCTGGACGACAACCCAATGACATCATCACCGCACGCTGTCAGACAGGAATAGGAGCGCGGAGCCTCTACCCAGACCTAATCAATTTATCGTTTCAGAATCAGTTTTTATCGTTTTGTTTGATCTAAAGTGGCTTAGATCATGGAGAGCTAAACGTTTCCATGTCGACGACATGCAGCTTCATCTCTCTGTGGAACCAGTCCCAGGTCCACTAGACACCACTGTTACTGGTTCTACTGCTGGTCCATAAATGGTTTGGAGCTGAAACACTTTGAGTTCCTGGTCTGTAGGAACCATGAGATCTGCTGACTCAGCACTCCAGAACCAGAACCAAACAGGGTGCGGCAGCGTTTAGTTTCTCTGCCTGAAAGCCTGAGATGTTCAGAACCTGCAGGTTTCTATAAATCAAAACTGAAAACATGTTTTAATGTAGAATCAGACTGATAAATGGTTTATTGGACCTGATCAAACACTGAAACTGGACACTGGCGCGTTTTAACATTTGTTTTTGATGTGTCTGGTCACTTTAAGGCAAAAGCTGCAAGATTTTAGTTATTCTGGTAAAATCCAGCCTCTTGCTTTACGCTTTGTTTCATCCAGCAGGTCTGGATCGGGTGACTGCTGCTGGAGGCGTGGCCGCTGGCGAAGTAAAAAACAACTGCATCTGATTTTACCCAAGCTAACATTGGACTGGTGTTAGGTCAACCAGGAAGGAAGCTACGCTAGTGAAAACTGCCAGAGCAGGGCCACAACATTTTACCCAGAAATAAATATGTTAGACATTCCTCTTTATCTGCCTTTCATTTCATTTTAGTTCAACCCAGGAACCAAACAGCTAACCCTGAGGATTAAAGGTTCTGGTAACTCTAAGCTCATCATGCTAACAGGAAAGGTCACAGAAACTGCTCCACCATGTCTGGGACCATTTTACATGAAACCAGTAAAAGTGACAACATCAAAACGATTGGCTGATAAGAGGTAGCTTTTATTTGTATTCAGGAGTTTCCTGATGAAACCTGTCGCTGACTAAAACTGCAGTAACTTTTATCACAAATTTTTTTTATTACATATTTGTTGAAACTGTTTCCATGTTGTGACAGTTTGGTATGAGACAGATAATCTGTGAAAAAGTCGAGCTCCTCTGCCTTCTCCCGATGCTAACTAGAAACAACCAGTCAGAGCCTGTCAATCACAATCTTGTGGGGCGCTGCTCATCCTTCATCCCCCGTCCCCCTTTGCTACACTACAGCTTTTCCCCATCAGCAGATCCTGTTGTGAATGCTTATGCTAGTTAGCATAGCCACCGATAATGGCGGATAAGCAGATTTCCATTAACAGTGATTTGTTTTTCCACAATTAGCACATTTAGCATTGAGTACATGAGGTTGATTGACAGCGCTATGATTGGCTGTTTTTGGTCAATAGTAGCTCTGGAAGGAAGTGGAGGAGGTTGATGTTTTCACAGACTATCTGACTCATAACAAACTAAAGCAAAATGAAGATAGTTTTAACAAATGTAAAAAATATATGTTTTTATAAAAGTCCCTGATCCTGATCCGGTCCGATCTTTAGTCCCACTGCTGAACGGAGGGTCAGCGGTCATAACCAACTTTACCATTATCATTATTATTATTCTGATGATGAAGATGAATCTTAAACCTCTTGTTTCATCATGACTTTATGTTGTGACATTAATCACATGAGGGAGAGCAGCTGGAGGAGGTTTCCCTCCATACTGAGCAGATGCTGCATCACCTGCTGGCGGCGGCTGGTTGATTAATGATTATCATTTTTGTTTAAGACAGAAATTGCTCTGATCTGCACCAACCCAGGCGATCTGGTCCGAACCGTCGGCCCATTACAGAAAACATTACTGATTCTCTATCACACAGGTTTCCCTGCTGCCTCCTTAAAAATCAAGCTTTTAGGACATTCCCACCGCTGTGGTGGTTACCACGGCAACAGTGGCAGTTACAGGTGAGAGTTGCACCCTTGGACAGGTAAAGCAAAGCAAGAGATCGTCCCCTCTAGACAGCAGAGAGACAAATGGGTTGGAGACTCCCATCCTGCTGCTGCTGGGAGGGAGGAGCAGTGAGGATGAGGAGGAGTGTGGGGGGACAGGTGGATGAATGAAGGGGGGAGGGGAGGGAGACAGGTGGATGGATGGAGGGGTTACCTTTGTTGCGATTTTCGGGGGGTCCTTGTTTTTTACCTGTTCGGACAGAGAGAGAGGGCGGAGTGCTGATAAGATGGCTCAAAGGAAAGATCAAATCAAGCTGAGGGAGAACAAAATTCAAACTGATCAAACCCACAAGTGTGTGTGTGTGTGTATGTGTGTGTGCTGTGGGCGGAAATGGACGCATCAGAGGAGAGAGACACCGACATCCAGCTGTACAACAACTGGTACTGGGGGCGGTTCTGGTTCTGGTTCCAGGTCAGAGCTGCTTGATATCAGAACCCCCGTTCTGTTTCTCCAGGTTTCTGCAGCCTGACGGCCATTTTTAATCTTAGTTCTGCTAAATAAAACTCATTTACAGCCGCAAATGTTACATAAATTTTTGAAAAACAAATATTTTTTTAATAAATATTCACGAGGAATTTGTTGTCATTTTATAATGAGCAAAATTTTAAAGCTACTTTTAGGTATGAAGATAAAAAAAAACAACTTTTTAATTACAATAGGCTTTAGCAGAGCGGGCCTAATTAATATCTTATAGTTTATATTTTAGAAAAGATATGCTAAACACCCCCAGTTTCCAATCTTATGACAACAAAACTAGTTCTAATAAATATTGCTGTTAACCTTAGAATCATTCTGCAGTGGAATTTTACTGCAATTATTCCATGAAACCACCATCATTGGCTACTATATTTTAAAGAATTTGTGGTTTCTGTATTATTGTTAGCCAAAGTTAAGAGCTAATGAGAAAGGTCCAAAGATCCTTTTGTGAGTTTTAGGCCTCTAGTCTAATGTGAGAACTGAATGTTCAGCAGATAAAAGGCTGATAAGAAGAGTCAGAGTGAGGATCAGATCGTTAGTTGCATAAAGGAGCTGAGTGCTTTTATTGTGAAGGGAGGTTCAGTCTCAGGGTGTCTTTCTAAGAAATGAGAGGATGTGACCCGACATGAATGAACGTGTGACTGGTGCAGCTAGATAATGAATGTTATTATTTATATGCTCACAACGCTGCAGGACAAAAAGAAGATTCTTTAACTTGCCATCATAGAGGAGCTGCTACGGTTACAACAATTTACAAAATGAAACCTGGAGACTTAGGTATATTTAGTGCAGCGCTTCTCAGAAAAGGGAAAATAACTCAGAAAAATTTTTGAACTTAAAACCACTCGTTTTCTCCTTTTTTTTCCTTGCTCTCTGTTCTCTCCCACAGAACCGTTGCCATATCAACAGACTGACAACAGCTCCAGTAGTGTATCAGGATTCAACACCAAAATACACGCAAACATTTCCCACACAAAGAACAGAACATTCAGTCCATTACAATTTTATGTTTTCAGGCTCGATGTTTATTTTGTGATTATTAATAAGTGTTTGTATGAACATTAGCCGTGGTTGATTAGCTACCACTGCTATTAGCTAAACTAACACAGGAGTTGTTGAATAGCTAATTCAAACATCTGTAGTACTGATGATCTGCCAGAGTTGGTGTCTGGGCTGCCTTTTTTTTAACTGAACTGAAACACACAGGATTCTGCAGTCCTTCTGCATGTTAAGGATGTGAAAGTCAAGCTAGCATAACTGACCTACTTCCCTCTCTCTTACTATTTTTTATTTAGATGAAACTTTTTCCTGATCTTGTTATCTAGTTGTCAGTGCTGACAATTAGTAGCAAAGCACTGCATCCACTTTTCTTTTATATATTACAAATACATTTAAGATTTAGCGCGTTATGTTCACAACTTGAAGCTAAAGATAATGCTAGTCATCGTCGGTGAGCAGCTTTTTGACCTCCAGCAGGAAGCTGGGGGGTGGGGGAGGCTCTTCAATGCTCTTCAATGGGTTTATGAGGTCTGCTTTGTGTCTGTTGTCATCAGGATCGGCAGCCTGGTCTGGATCAGACTCAGACCGGAACCAGAGTGCAGTTCTCCTGGATCTCGGGGCTTCTCTCTCTGGTGAGTGACCGTTCAGTCAATGAATGCCTGACAAACTCAAACCTCAGCTGGTAAAAGAAACAACCAGAAGGGACAAACTGAGGTGGTGAGGAAAGGGGATTCAGGGTGATCACGAGCGGATCGGAGCCGGCCCGGTTGGAGACCAATCTGGGACACTTTAAACCGACTGAGCAGCAGCTCGGTTCAGTCTCCAGAAAGCAGCAGGAATAAATGAGACCGTGACATGGAGCAGAGGAGGCCGTCCGGAACAAAGCAAATATCAACGTCTCCTCTGGACAGCAAACCCAGAAACTCAGCATGAACAGCCACTGAGAGGCTTTTTATGTCTTTCAAAGCAGAAAAATGATTTTAAATTCTCTTTGAACAGGTCTTAAGGAGAACCTGACTGAATTCTTCTTCAAGACCAGGGATGCTTTCCAAAGCAGCAGGACACTGACTGAAGGACTGCCGACCCTAACTGGATAAAACAGGAAGTGAGGATGAAGAGCCACCTCTCAATACACAGATCATCTCTGGAGAAACCCAGTATCAGTGATGACCTTAAAGTAAGGAAAAACATGAAACTGAGGGAGAAAGACTGTTGATGGCCCAGCTCAGCAGGGGATCAACAGAGTTTGTTGTAATAAAGTCGATCAGCAGCTCTGATGTATTCAGACCTCAACTAGGAGACGTTCTTCCTCTGTGTCTGAACTAAATGAAGGAGAGTATCTGACTGCAGCTAATGCTGCATCATTGACACCATCCCTGTTCAGTCAGCTTTGATCCAACTCCCGTCCATTTGACTAGAAAGTCCAGTTGGTTTGGGTCAGTGTGAGTGCATAATCCAACTCTGATGTTGACCAAAGAAGTGAACTCTGATCCGCCTACAAACCTTGGTTTAGGTTTGTTAAAATGAACTCTGGTGCTGCTTGAATGCATATGTGAACAAAAGTGGACTGGAGGCCACTCCAAAAGCAAGAAGTAAACTACAGCGCAATGCATTCTGGGTAAATACAACAACAACAAAAAACATTCAAACAAACAGAGAAATCCTCCAAACGCTAAAATCTGACATTAATCCACTCCTGTTTACATTTCATAAAGAATGAAGTTGCGTATACATGCATGTATACATGTGTATGTGTTTTTTCACTACGTTTTTCTATTGGAGGAGTTCTGTATGTGTTCTTTGTTCCTCAAAACATGTATCTTAAAGTCAATGGGGTAAACCAGGGATGTCGGGGTCAAATACACCGAGGACCAGGGAAGCAAGTTTCCTGCTGGCCGTGGGGCGGACTGGTTCAATGTTCACTGAAACATATTAAAATGACAGTTATAGGTCAGGGGTAAGGCAATAAGTTAGTGATATGACAACAAAAGTTATAATTTTGTACTGTTACTAATTTCACATTTTTGGTTCAAAAACATCAAACATGTCAACAAGTTCTGTTTGATCTCATGTACTGCCACTGAAACAGAACAAAGGTTGTAAGGTCAGGGTAGTAATGTGCATTTCAGCTTCATAATCTATTGTATTAAGTGCATTGTATTTGTTATTGTGTTCATATAATTATGCATTTTTACTTTTATTCATGTCTTTTACTATCTGCCTAGGAACTGCAGGTGAAAAATCGACCTTTTCATTTACATAAATGCTACTAATATGCTTTGTCCCTGTAATAAATAAATAATGAATAAAAAGAATGAAGTTGCGCTCAGTGTCTTCTGCAGAGGTTTTCCTGTTGCAGTTTTGGTCCCCAGTCGAATCAGGTCTATCAGGTATTAAGCAGCCTGAACCTTCTGTGCTTCCGCCACGCGTCAAACATGAGCTGAAACTGGCTTTTTAACGTGGTTTAAACAAAATAAACTTTCCGGTTGAACTTCTACAGCTCAGCTGTTCTGATGAAAACATGGAACTGAATATGTGGAGAAAAGTGAGACCACCATAAGTCCAGCCTGGCTCATCATATCAAGCATCCCAACTGTTGAGTGCTGATGGCTGAAGCAGAGAAACTAAAGTCTGCTTTGTTTGACTGAAAGGTTCTGTAAAAGTTCTGTCTCCAGATTCCATATCTCTCTGGTCTCATTTATTCGCTGATGCTTGGAGACGACAGTTGGACCCCTCAATGTCTCTCCTGAAGGACAGCAGGAACCCCTCCCACCAACACAAGCTTAGTGGAACCGCTCAGAACCTGACGGATCGAGCCTCCAGACCTCCAGCCGACCTATGACCTTCCACATCACACGTCTTGTGCTTCCTGTCTGAGTCTCACCTTTTTTGACTTTCTTCTCGTCGTCGTGCTCACTGGAGCCCAGCAGGGTGAAGATGATGCCGGTCTGGGAGTTGAGGCCGACGGCCGACACCACCATCCTGCCAGAGCCTTCCATCACATGAGTCCCTGCAGACCGGTTCAGAACCGGGTCGTTATTCTGGCTGTGATCATGCTTTCTATTGATCAGCAGGTGAAAGCAGATCAGAACCACTCACCGGACAGCAGCATGGGGTCTTTGTCCAGGGACTTCCGGACCTGATCCGACTCTCCAGTCAGAGAGCTCTCATCCAGCTTCAGGTCGTTGCCTTGGATGAGGATGCCGTCGGTGGGAAGCAGGTCTCCTGCAGGAGGGGTCAGAGGTCAGGGCTACAGCTTGCCAAGAAAACTTATTGGAATAATTTTGATTCAGTAACTTTGAAAGAGTTGCTTTACATGTCTTTGATCATTGTGTTTAGTTTTTCATTTTAATCAACTGGTATGTAGGAAGAGGTTTGATGAATTAGCCATGGCTAATAAACAATGTGAGGAAGACATCAGATTGTTTTCATCTATGTTTCTTGCATCTATCCCTGTTAAATACAAAATAAAGCCAACTCAAGTAAAAATAATTTATTTATTGAGAATAATCAGTAACCAAGGGACGGACGTGACCCACTCACCGTACTTGATCTGAGCGATGTCTCCCACCACAATCTCAGCCACGGGGATCTGGATCACCTGGCCCTTGCGGATGACGGTGAACTTCTGCTCCTGCTCGATGCGGCTCTGGAGGCCGCGGAACTGCTTCTCCTTGGACCAGTCGTTGAAGGCCGTGACCAGAACCACGATGATAACAGAGAACAAGATGGCGGCTCCCTCGATCCAGCCGGCCTGCGCCTCTCCCTCGTCCTCCACGCCGCCCCCAGCCTGGCCACATGCTGACAACCAATGAACAACCAATGAACTTGTTTCCATGGAGACAACCTCCAGGTTCTCCTTTATCTTGGTAACAACAGGTTCTAAGAGTTTATTTTTGTTCATTCTGATTAGAAATAGCTAATATCCTTGCTTACTTTCTGAAGGCAACATCCACAGTACAGTGGGTGCTGACGCAGAGTGACATCAACTGTTAACCTTATAAGTTCAAATCAGTCACAGTAACGGCTTTAATAATCGAGTTAATGATACCACTAATATAATCAAACAGAATTTGATCAGAGTGTAGTCAGACCTTCAGCATTGCCCCCTGGTGGATGGTAGAAGGACAGGCCCAGGGAGATGATGGCGGCGATCTCCAGGATGATCAGTGTGACGTCCTGCAGCGCCTCCCACACCAGCTGCAGGAACGTCTTAGGCTTCTTGGGAGGGATGAAGTTCTTCCCAAACGCAGCGTGGCGCTTTTCTAGATCGGCCGGGTTTCCAGACAGACCTGCAGAAACAAACAGCACAGACATTAGTTCTGATGATTCTGGACAACTGCTGCAGTCTAATCATGATGGATTCTCCTCAAGTTGGCTCGGAGGAGGGGCTCTAGCGGGAACGGTTTGCCAAGAGACCAGACTAATCTCGAATCTGACTTCTCCTGTTTCTGGAGTCGTCCCCCTCGTGTTCTGGACCTGTTCACGGAGCAGAGATGAACCACCTCAGCTGACCCGGACCGGGTTGGCCAGGCCCCTGCTGGACGCTCCATCTGCTCGACCTCCAGAGCCAATAATCTGCACCTACTGGGCTGTCCTGGCCCGGTTCCTGGTCAGGCCGGCTCTCTGCTGCTAACAGTAACAGTCAGATCTCAGAGTGGGTCAGAGAACCTGCACAACCTGAATGTTCCTAATGTTCCTCTACCAAATTCTGGGCCCAGAACCTCCCTGGCCATACAGATGGAAACTTTAGAGATGGTTCAGAGTCTGGAGGTCCCATGAGGTTGGAGATGGTTCAGACAAGGTTTCCTGACTTTAACCATTAAAATAAACTTCATGAACCTGAATGACGGCGCTGGGTCCAATCCGTACCCAAGTTATGCACCCAAACTGTTGTTGCTAAACTGCTGCTCTTCAGGTTGTTCTCAGTACTTCAGGTTCAGACAAGAAATCTGGAGATAAACTGATAAAAATGATCTTATCTGTCATTTCTTTATAGATTATGATCAATTTCCTCAAATTCCCCTTTAATTAAATATGAACTGGAAGCTAATGGAGACCTGAGCTCTGGGTTACTGCATTCTGGGAAACAATGAAAACAGCATAAGCTAAACCATGAAGGACTGATTATATATGATTATGGCGTTGCAGTGAGAGCAGAGCAGGCTGGTTGGTCAGTCAGTCAGGCTAGCCTGCAGCCTGCTACTGCACAGCCCTCTGAGCTTCCTGACTGAACCGCAGATATACTGCTGCAGATCTGAACTATGACGGCTTTACGGGACCAGAAACATTTCCAAATAATCCAGGGAAACCTTCTTTAAAAGAGCTGACTGGCAATGCACAGCAATAGGTGGGGGAGGGTTGGTGCTACAATATTCTATGAGGCAACCAGCTGGTGGAAACTAATCTGCTCTGTCAGGAGAATAAACTGAAACTGGAAGAGGAGTTTCAACTTTAAATCTTGGTTCAACTTTACCCAGGCAGCCGGGCCTGGTACCGGGTCTGGAAGGAAACCGGGTCTGGGAACCAGACCGTGTCTACATCAGGTCAGATCAGATCAAATCAAAGTTTATACAGGAAAACACAAAATCTTACCAAGTGTTTTTAGTCTAGTTTTTAGTGCAAATATCTTAGCAAACTTGAAGTAAGACAAAAATAACTTACAAGTAACTTTTAGCAAGACATAGAGGCTTGTTTTAAGTAAATATTTCCTGAATATTGATGAAAAAGTTCTAGTTCCTTTGGCAAATTATTTAACTTATAACAAAACCTTTTCCCATGTTATAAGTTAACTTATCTGCCAATAGAACAATAACTTTTTCATAAACAAGCCTCTATGCTAAAAGTTGCTTTTAAGTTAGTTTGTCTTATTTCAAGTGTAATATTTGCACTAGAAACTAGACCAAAATTATTTGGAAATATTTTGTATTTTTGCCATGTATTTATATAAAGTGCTTCACAATAATTACAACATTGTAGATAGATAAATGATAAATAAAAAAATAAAATAAAGTAACATATAATAAAATTGGTAGCAAAATACCAACAAAAAATAAAAACCAAGACATACTTCACTTCAGCAATTTCCCAAAACCTGAATCCCCCCTTTTTTCACTGGTGTTAGAAACAATGATGAGTTTTCAGTCTGAACTTGCAGTCTGGGTTCTGCCACAGACGGAACCGGGTTAGAGTCTGTCACCTCTAGACTCTAACCCGGTTTTAGCCAACAGAAGCTGGTTGTCTGACCTCAGTACTCTGGGTGGAGGCCAGATAATAAAACTTAAAACAGGGAGCCAGAGAAAGGTGTGCAGAACAGGGCTGATAGACGGGCTGCAGCGTTTTTCACGCTCTGCAGTCACTGCCAAATAGCTCTGGTCAAAGCCTAAATACAAAGAATTGCGATAATCTGAAAGTGATGTAATAAATGTGTGGATAGATCTCTCAAATTCAGGCTGCGGAAGATAAGATTTTATCTTCGCATGGGTTCTCTGCTGGAAGAAACTGGCTTGGATAAGAGCGCTAATATGATTATCAAATTTAAACACAGGATCAACCATCACACCCAGATTTTCAGGTGCTGAAATAAATGCAGCTTAAAGACCTGAAACTAGGCCTGTTTGCATGATTTTTTTTTTCTCCTTTTTTTTTTTGTCAAAATGTTATTTACCATGCAAAATTTAATAATAAAAGTCTTTAGTCTGGTGTTGAAGGACATAATAGAATAGAATATACTTTATTGACTTCAAAAGTAATTTTATTTATTGTTTCTGTTGTTTTCTCTTTAATCTGGGATGCTTAAATGTTCAGTAGAATTTAAAGTTTACTGATCTTTCAGAATGAGTTCTTGCATTATTTTGCTATTACCATAATATTACTTGAAAAGGCTCTCATAACACCAATGTTACTGTTTATTGCAATAACTTCTGGGACAAATTAACATCCAGCAGAATATGTTATCGCGACAGGCCTGGTTCTGGCCCATCGGAGCGGTTCTGTAGTCACGGACCAGAACCCAGAACCCAGAGAAGATGTGGGAGGTGAATCTGGTCAGGTGATGTTTGATCAGCAGATGATCATCATCAGTTTTAATCGATCATGTTGCAGCAGCAGCTCAGCAGCATCGGGTCCGTCACCGACAGTCCAGCTCCCGTCTGAAGGGAACGTAATGAGGCTGGCAGGACGGATTTTAAAAATATCCCAGCAGCTGTCAGAGCGTTGCTGATCAATGTTCAGAGCCAGTTTGATCATCTGAAGCTGAACGCTGCTGTCACTGAGCAGCACAACCAGCTTCACACAACCTCCTCTGCCTCCTGTTCCCGCTCCGGGTTCTGGTTCTGGCAGCTGCTCAGCGTCCCACAGGAGACCAGCATCTCATCCCTGAGCTGAAGCTGCAGCAGCCAAAGATGAACCGACCAGATATTATTAACTGTCTCAGGTATCAGTGACAACTGAGCGACGTTATGTCTTATTATTTATTGTAAATTATATTTATTACTCCTAATTGCACTTTCTGAACCATTTGAAATAAGGTTTGTTTTACTGTTTGACCAAGTTAGTCAAACTACTGTTATAGTCTTATTTGTTACATCAGATTTTATTCTCTTAATTAACTGAACAAATCGAAGTTGTTTTTACATGTTTGACCACGCTGATGAAGCTGTTGGTGTATTTCAGCAAGCTGTTCTGGTGCAGAGTTATAAATAAATTAGTAACTCACTACATTTGTGTTTGTGTTTAGAAAAAGAAACATTTAAAGTCAATGCAGCTGTTTTCTGTAATGGATCGACATCAGTTGATATCAAACATCATATATCGGCATCGGAGGTGAAAATAATGGATCCCAAACAGTGATGGGTTACTGGTCATACTCTACTGGGTCGGCCTCTCCTGTTCCAGTACCGACTGGGTCAGAACCAGACAGAGACACCAAGTAACATCAGAGAGGACGAAACATTAAAAATGAGCTAAAAATGTCTGAAAATGAAAAGACAGTTAATCATTCTGTAACAATCCTGGGTTTTTTAGCTGTTTTATTTTTGCAGTTTTGGTTTTCTTAAAGTCTTTCATTTGCTTTTTGAAATGCTAAAATGCAATTTTATTTTTTTTCTGCTCCTGACTCATTCAAATGCAGTTTTAATGTAATTGTTCATGTTGCAGAAATTTAAATCTCTGGCATTTTTCACAAGGTGAAACTATTTTTCAGAAGCTTTTAATCTAATTATTAGTCAGGGAAAAAACTCAACATTTTGATGAATTTTTAATCTATAACTGGGTAAGAATCCATTCTGCTGTCACTGAAACTCCCACACAGGAACCAGGGGGTCAAAGGTCAATAACCAACTATGAACTATTTAAAGAAAAATAATTTCCATGCCTGTAAAACACCGGACCGGTTCAGCCCAATCTGAGACTTTTCAAGCTGAACTGGTTTTTTTATTTATTTATTTTTTTTTAAGAAGTTTATTTGATAGGGACAGACACACATCGACATAGACAAACTGAACAAAGCAGCAGTCCCATGTTTGCATCATCGTGCAATAGCAACAGCTAATTCGCAGCACTTGTCCCTAGATGGGCTTTTCAAAAGCAATGTTTGTCAGTTTCAAGTGAAACTGACAAAGAACCATCAGGTGACCAGCAGAACCCAGCAGAACCCAGCAGAACCAGCCTCCTGGATTTGATCAAGCCATGAAATGATCTGGGTCACTTCCTGTTCTGCAGTAAAAGAGTGGGTTTCTGACCCAACAGCCGATCCTCAGCATCCACACTGAAATATCTATGATTAGTCCTGCTCAGCATCTATCCATTGATCAGTTTCCATGGGAACCAGCTGGTCTCCATGGAGATGAGGCCACGCTGCTGCTGGTCAGATCTGCAGCTGCCACTGAACCCGGGGTTCTGCTGAGAGGTTCTGAGGAGTCAGTATCTGATTTGCAGTCAATGACTCAGAGCAAAGCTGATCTAATCAGTTAAAAGTAACTTAAAATGTAATCATGGAAACAGTAACGCAAGATAAAAAAAACTAATCTCTGAGAACAAATCCTTATTCATTTTTACTCAGCTTTATTTTTCCATGAGTCATTGTAAACATGTGATGCATGCAGCAACGAGTCGTCAGCATATTTTATTACATTTAAACATAAACTGCTGTCCTTAAAGGTATTTTGTAATTTGAAATAAATCATCTCTTATTTCTCCTCCTTTAAATTTGTTTTTGAGATAAAGGATCATTTTAGCTTTAATGGACTCTCTGGTGCAAAAACAAGAACTTTGGTTTGTTTTCCTGAACAATACTGAAGTGCCTTAATACTAAATGTGATGCTAATGGCAATGCTAACACTAATGCTAACACTAGGAGTTTATGAAAAACAGCCAACATGTCTGGATCTGGAGCGTTTGCTGCTCTAAACCAACTCTGCTCTCCAACATGTCAAACATCTGCAGACGTTCGTGATGAAAGATGAAACTTCTTCTCTGACAGCTTCAGACGTCCTGGATCAGACATGCTGAGATGAAAGCTGCTCTGCTAACAGAGACAACAGCAACCAGCTGCCATCTTCTCACCTGAGTGACACCACAGCCAGTGTTCCTTTGTCCTAAAATAGCAGCTTATTTATAGAAGCCATTTTAAAAGCCTGTCACCATCAAAACGATTCCTGCTGGCTGTTTCTCAACATGCTGGAGGTTTAGTCCAACAAAGAGCGGGCTCACAGGAAGAACCCGGACCCAAAGTGGGTCAGAACCCGGCTCTCTGAGGGGATACAGCGGTCCAACCAGGGACACCGACCAGACCAGAGACATCTGCAGCTCCCAAGTTCATCTAATTTTATATTTCACTTTTAGATTCAGTGATGTTTAAATAAGCTTTTGTAATCTAAAAACAGAAAAATAATGAAAATCTGAATATTTTTGTATTTCTGCAGATGCTCTTCATCCTGACATTAAACCTAAATCACAACAACCTTCATAATTGTGTGGTTTTATAACATTTAAAGGATTAAATGTTATAAACATTTGATTCTGTTGCAGCAACTCCTTAAAAATCCACTGCAGCTCTGATGATGGCCACCATGAAGCAGGAACTGAGTCATCAAGGCCGTTTATGTAGCAGGTCAAAGGTTAGGCCCATAATTATTCATACTCCTGGCAGATCTGTTAATGTGAGGATTCTTCTGACTCAATCAAAAGAAAAGGGGAAAAGCAGCTATAAGGATGACTGGAGATGTCAGAGGTCAGATTCAACCCCAACACCCTCCCTGAGGGACGTTTCCTACCAGTGGGCGCAGATGATCCGTTCTGACCCGGTTTCGTTTGTCCTGAAGCTTAAGCCCCGCCCCCTCCAGTATCAGCAAAGCAAATCTAATGAAGCTTCTGTCATTAAAGGAGTAACTTCGACATCCTCTGATTACTAAATGGAGCAGAGCAATGATCGGTGGAGCCATTAGGGGAACGGGCTGGAACTAATTTCAATCCTGGAATGGACCCATGGAAACACACACCCACACACACATACACACACACACACACGAACATGCACGCGCACACACACACACACACACACACACACACACACACACAGAGACAAACAGAGGGATCAAAGGCTGAAGGAAGGAGGAGCAAACAGAAACATGTCGGCCATTTTCTACTCTGACACAATCCGGTGATCTGGGGTTGGGTCCGATTCCTCTGAACATGTCAGAACATCTGGGAGCTTGGTGGGTCAGTACCGATCCGTTTCTGAACCAGAAACCATACGCGGTTCTGCTGGTCGTTAAACTGGACCTGCAGGTCAGCAGAACGCTAATGCTCTCCAGGTCCGTTTCTGTCATCACCTCCCTTCCCGGCTTACCCCAGCAGCAGACCCACCCACATGTACTCTAGAACCGGCCCAGGTCCAGAACAAAGAGGACCAATCAGAACCAGCCCGGGTTCTACTCCTCTGCAGAGTTACAGGAGAGGTCAAAGGTCAGTTTATTTGGTCCTGAAATGATCAAGAAGCTACTGGTTGCTAGGATACGCCTAGCAACCAGTAGTTTTTATTTTATTATGAAGCTACTTGTTGCTAGGAGATGCTAACATCCCATAATAATCTAGTGATGCTTTCCCAGGGAACCAGTCTGGAGTCAAAATGGTTCAGCTTCCTGTTTCATCACATCAGACAGAAACTGGAACCAGGACTCGAGTCTCAGACCACGAGTTCCAGTCCAGACTCTGGATCCAGGCCACAGAACCAGTTCTGGTTCTGGATCCAGGCCACAGAACCAGTTCTGGTTCTGGTTCCTACCTTCGATGGGCGAGGTCTTGAGCTTGCGGCAGATGTTCTGCACGTCTCCGTGACCGTCCTGGATCTTTCCGACAGCCTCGGAACTCCGCAGCTCCATCAGGCCTTTCAGCTCCTGCATGCTGATTCCGAAGTCGCTGTCATGGCCGCCGTCATGGCCGCCGTCATGGCCACCCTCGGCCACCGAGTTCCCCGGTGGGTGGTCGGCTGTGTTGTTGGCCATGTCGATGCCGCTGGCACTCCTCCTCTGTCCGGGCTGGCTGACGAGTTCTGGGTGCGGTCGGTTCTGGCGGGTCGCAGTTCTGGACCGCTAGGTCTTCTCCCCTCTGGAGGCGGCTGCTGGAGAAGAACGCTGAGCTTAGATCCGGGCGTGGACAAGCATGCTCCCTCTGATCACCATGGAAACCAGGAAGTAAACATGTTGCCACTCTGCAGGGAAACAGGAAAAGGTTTAGAAACCCAAACAGCAGCAGAGATCAGAACTCATTACAGACCCAGAACCATCCAATCAGATCCTCCAGAAAACCCAGAAAATCCTTTGTTGGGTTTCCAGAGTTCAGTGTGATATCAGCGCACACACAGCCGCCATATTGTTTGTGTTTCTATTAATTTTCACTGAATTCAGGTCGACTCAGAACAAATGATTGGAACAAAAGCCAGTTTTTAAAAATATTTGTAATAAAGAACAAACTGGACCAGAACCGAAAACCGGAACCTTTCCCTCCGCCCTCTGAGGTCAAAAGACAAACAAGTTTCATCATGATATTTATCACCACTACAATTATCCATCCAGTTTTTCTGACTTTAAATGCATCAAAGCGATATTGAGTTTTGTTCCTGCTGTAATGATAAAAACATATTTGAGTCATTTCTCGGCTGAATTGGCTGTTTTTGTTGCCACGGAAACAGCAACAACAGAGGACTAGTGACAGATCATCCCCATCCTGGCTGGTTTCACTTCTTCTTCCTGTTGGTAAGGATTTTATTCCCACCAGAGATGTTTGAACTCATTACACTAATAAGTCGCCTCCAGTTCAGTCAGAGTCGCATTAAACACGTCGAGCAGCTACAGATCTGAGGGTAGCACCGTCTGTATACCCACACACACCCACACATGTCAGTCCAAAGGTGGCATCTATGTTTGGCCCTGAGGGACACACACAGTCATTCCTGATGGACTACAATGCAGAAAGCAATGCTGCAATTATCAGCTGGAGCTACAAATACATATAGGCAGCAGATCACAATGAGAGATATGTCACAGGGACAAGGTCATTACATCAGCAGCGAGGGGGAGGGGCTTCCTGTGCTGCATCAGGTTAGCTTAGAGACACTGAGAGGCTAAACAGAAGCAGAAAGTGTTAGGAGACAACCGCCGAACTGTGGACATCCACTGAGAACAGGTTCATATCAGAGGAGCTGACAATCCGTTCCTGATGATCTGGTCCTGGTTTTATCTGGGTCCCAGGAAAGCGGCAAGGCAGCAGGGGGATTCTGGGAAACTTTTAGTTTCCTCAGCAACAGAGAAACTCTGGACAGTTCTCCAGTTATTACATATTAATAATCCTCCAACATTAGAAACAGCAGTTGGATCTGAGGCATTCTACCCAGAATGAGTGAGCCTGAGCATCAGTTTGCATAGTATAGACACGTTGCACTGTGGCGTCATACGCACAAAATCCCCCAAAAAACTTCTCGCCGACGATGACTACCATTGCTTTTAGCTGTCAAGTTGTCAACATAACACGCTAAATCTTAAATTTATATGTAATTTCAACACTTCAACAACTAGATGCCAAGGTCAGTGGAAAGTTTTAATTGAATTGAGGGAGATGGAAGTAGATCAGTTACGCTAGCTTGACTTTGACAACCTTAATATGTGGATGTGCTGCAGAATTTGCCGTGTTTCAGTTAAGTTAAAAAAAGGGCGACCCACACACAGATTCCTAGTAGAGAAGGTGATTAAATGAGCCAATCTACCACTTCTGTGATCACTCAATAATAATCACACAATAAACATCAAGACAGAAAACATGAAACTGTCCATAACAGCTGTAGACATGTCTGGTTTGATGCAGATACTGACGTTAGCCTGGATCAGCCACTGATGGGAACAGGACGATATGTTGGAAATGTAAAAATCCCACGTTATAGGAATCTGTGAATGCACCAGCGACTTCAGTGTGAATATGACGACGCATTTAGGTTCAGGTTTAGAGTTGACTCAGCAGTTTGTTCAGGCTGCCGGCAAGTGAGAGAGAGCGGGACGTTCAGTAGATAACAGGAAGGCTGAATTCATTACAGGTTAGCTTTCAGACAGGTAAGAACCTGCATTCTCTAAAGTATTCACACACAAGGTGTAGCTTCAGCTAAGGTAGCTGCACAATAGGCTGCTAAAAGAGACTAAGTTGTTTTACATTGACTGCCATGTTCCTGATGCAAATCACTCATGAACGCTCACAACTGGAGAGACAAGAGGAAATATTTCATATTCGTTATATTCTTAGAGCTACTTCTGTTATAAATCATAAAGCTTGGCACCAACAAGTTTGTTGTGATTAAACTTTAAGGTCAAAGGGCAAACAGGGATGTTACATTGAGATCAGAAATCTATAAGCAGGTCAAAGATTAATAACAAAAATCATTCAGACTATTTTCTTAAAGTTGCCCTGTCAGCAACAGAGAGAAGATTCTTTCAGCCAATCAGGTGGGATCTGACAGAAAGGGGGCGGAGCTTCACTGCTAACTGTTAAAAACATCCAAACTGTCGTATTTATGAATCTGAATGGAAAGGTTGTGTTTTCTAAGCTGGACTGACAGAAATCACAACAGTCTGGTCCTGATCTTCCTCTTCTTCCTCCCCCCTGTCTACCCTCCTCCCTGCTCTGAGCCTCTGCAGACACACCTGCTCTGCATACTAAAGGAGCAGCCTGCACCACCCTTCTCAACACAAACACACACACACACACACACACACACAATGCAAACTCTGGTAACACTCTCCACTTGAAGAGGAACTTCCCTTTCTGCATCAGAGCCAAACACACACACTCGCGCACACTCTCACACACTCCGTTCCCCTGTGATTCCATGCAGACGTTTCCTCATGCAGAGAGTGGCTGCACAGCGGGATTGGCCAAGACAAATGTGTGTGTGTGTGTGTGAGAGAGAGGGAGTGTGTTGCAGCATACCACACACACACTCCAGTTCCTGGGGCGGAGGAGGCGGCAGGAATGCAGGAGACCACACCCATATCTGCAGTCACATGACCTGAGAGGAAGGAGGAAATCCCCACACTGCAGAGACATGACAAAGAGGAGCAGGCTCGCCGTGCAACACACACACAGCTGCAGCTTTCTGCATTCAGAGCACGCTCTGAGCCAACCTGCAGCTCTTCAGTCTGATGAAGCTCAGCTGCAGAGAAGACTCATCCACCTGACAGGATGCAGATGGGCTGCGTTCAGCCTGCAGCTTGTAGTTATCCACATCAACGACTTGACTGGACTCAGATCTGATTTTTACAAATTATCCCGGCTGCTTGGACATGTGGTCCTAAATGCGTTACCTATCTGATTTTTACAACTGGAAGACACTTTAAATTTCCAAAATAAATAAGCAAAACAGCAGAAACAACAAATAAAATAAATTATGAAGTTTCTGTAAACAAAACTATCCTTCAAAAGCGGACGAGTTGAGACCAAAACACCAGACTGAAGAGTTGTCATCCAGTTTAGAAAGAGAGAAAAGAGATTACTGAACTCTTTTTAATTTATCACATGATTATTTGATTTATTGCAACAGGCCTAGTCAGAGGTCAAAGGTTCTCCAGGAAGTCTAACAGTTGCTGGACAGACCGTATGAATAAATAAGGTCCGCTAGTCTGAACAGAACCAGCTTCAAGAACCAACACAGAGCAACGAAGAGAAATCAGAGCAGAGATGAGATTAGAGGGTTTCCTCCAGGTTCCCCTTCAACCACACCCAGAACTAGAATCAGCTGCAGAACCAGAACCAGAATCTGCTGTAGAACCCAAACCAGAATCAGCTGCAGATTCTGCGTGAACAGAGAACTTGCCGCTGCCTTTGAGCCAAGCAGGAGTTTGAGGTTGAACCTTGGAGGACAAATACCTGACATCATCATCATCATCATCATCATCACCACCACCAGGTGTAACATGTTTTCATCAGAAGCTGGACTCAGTCAGGCTGCTTAATGAATGTAAATGTCAATGCCAAGCCGACCAAAGCAGGACCAGGGCATTCTGGGTAAATACAACCAAAACAAACCCATTAGCCTAGCACTACCAGGAGAAATGTCTCATGGTCTTCAGACAGAAATCCTCCAACTGCTAAAATCTGAAGCCACTCCATTTCTGTTTACATTTTGTAGCGCTCAGTGTCTTCTTAAGAGGTTTTTGCGTCGTTTCCTTCAGTGGTTCTTGGTGCAGCGCCCCCACAGGCGAGAGGGAGAACAGGTTGCTCAAAGGGTTTGGTTGGTTTGACTCAGAGCAGAGAGAAAGAGAACCACTTCAGCTGGAGATGGAACAGATGATGAAGTTTTTAACCAAATCTAGCCGACTATCAGAGGGAAACATCCTGAGACTGGAGCAGTTCTTCACTTCTTTACGCTGCTCTAAACATCAACTGTCTCCATAAATACCTTCAGAGAGCCTGAACGAAGGGATTAATAACGATTAACATTTACTGCCAGTTTTCTATGACATGCCGACTGCTGTTAAGTTCTGCAGCTTTAATAAGAACCGCTTTGAGCGCCGGATCAGGAGAAACAGAAACCTGCAGCAGCAAAAACATTTCTCCCATTTATTTAATTTATTTCTACTAATTCATGTTTGTTTAAATATATTTTCTATAATTTTACTCCGTTTCCATATCCTCTGATCCATCCCTTTCAAACAATAAAACCATCAGTTTCTGAGTTGCTATGGCGACCCATTTAGCTGAGGCGACCAGTTTTCTCTGATCCAGACCGGTTTTAATCTTTGTTTGATGTCCGACCCGCTGGTTCCCAGACAGGAGAACAGGAACGAGAAGCAGGAAGCAGAGGGAATAACTAGATTTAAGAACAAAAGCGCCCAGATTATTATTATTATTATTATTACTGAACCTTGACCTGATTATTATTTACATGATGCAGGTTGATGAGTTTCAACACAGAAACTACAGAATCAACTTTCAGTTTTTTTCCAACTAAAGCGTTCCAGAAGGTTCTGGTTATGTTGGGTACAGTTCAGGGTTAAACCCGATCCCCAGGAGGTTCTGTGCTCATCTGAACCTGTTGGCTGCACACCGCCTGTTGACTCATCACCGCCACCCCCGTCCTACCTGGAGGAGTTCCTGTGGTAAAACGATGAGTCAGCAGACCCGTCCGGATCAGAACCTCATGGTGTTTTCAGGAGGAACCTCAGAACCAAACCGAACTGTGATTAAAAGGACCGAGCCCTGGAGCAGCTTCCATCTGGACCAACCCAGTCAGCACCAGTTAAACCAGTTTGTTAAGAAAAGGCTGACTGGGAACAGGCCGGTGACCTCTGCTGCATCCTGCAGAACCAGCACAACTATAGTACCGGCTGGATTGGACAGACTGAATTATGCTGCATTATTTTCCGTCCAGGTTCTAATTCTGCTTCATGGATCCATCCAGCGGTTTGAGGCTGAAACATGAGTCAAACATGCCACTAAGAAATCTCATTTATCGTTTTATAAATTCCACTGTTTCCATTAGTTTTTCTGAACTCCATTTTAACCATATTTAACAACCCAAAAATCATGTTACTATGGTGTGAAAGAAAAAAAAATCTAATCAAAACCAGAGATAATTTTTTTGTTATTCTGTTCCACAGCAGAAAAGTTTTCTCCTGTTTCATAACTGAACTTTACCCAAATAAATAAATAAATAAATAAATACATTCAAGTTAATTATTTTGGTGTGCCATGTTCATATGTAGAACTAAATCAGATCCAATAGTTTTCAAAGTGACTTTTATGTCGTTGAGGTGAGACGTGTCATAATCCTGCAGCAGAAGAAACCAGACGGTAAATCTGGAAAGAAAAATGTTTGAAAATGATAATTATGAGCTGATGAAAGCAGTCTGAGTCAGTGAGTGCATCACATCCAACCCCACCGCTCCACATCCAAACAGACTTCTGCTGTCAATGCTAATCCAGCTGACTATCAGTTATTACTGATACCCAACAGCTAAGCTAACACTGTTTGGTTGTAGCTGTCTCTCTGGTTACGTTACAGGGAACGAAGCACAGCCAGCTATAATTAGATGTGCAACACACACATTAGATAGGTAACACTCTGGAGACCAGCAGTAGACCTCCAGGTCTAATGGGAGCACTGGGAGAGCTGGAGAGCTCCCTGTTCTGGAGGCAGCAGCAGGCTCTGTGTTTCTGTTGCTTATCAGAGGAAATGTTAGACCAGAAATCAGTTGGAGCTAAAGCTGAGGAAACAGCAGGCTGACCAGAGGAAGACCAACCGGACTGCAGACGATACTCCGATACTATATCTGTAGTTAAAGAAGTGGACCGGTGCGTCCCCAAGTTAAAGGATACTGTAGTCAGATTTCTGTGAGAACAGTTTCTGACTCCAGGCTGGTGATGGAGCAAAAGCCTCAGCCATCAGAACCAGTAAACCCATTAACCATCAGATCTGAGACATGTACAGTTTGGACATCAGCTGTCAGTGAAGCTCAGAAACGCAGGCTCAGCAAAAAGTTCTGAAACCAAACTTTCTTGTCGCTGCTCAGGAATGAAGGGAATTAAAATCACATTCATGGTTGTCATAGTTACAGGAACAAAGCTTCATCCTGAACGTAAACACATCAGATCTCTCTTCACTGTCATACTAAACCTCTCCACACCCATTTAATAAAGTTAATTAATCTCAATAACTCCATCCTATGGAACATTCTGCAGATTAAACAGCCTGGTCTCTTAATTATGGTGATTTTCTATTAACAGCCAATCAAACCTCCACATTTAAAATGAGAATATTACATTAGAACAATAAAAAACTATTTTTTAAAGCAGAAATATGGGCTTAGTATTAAAAGTATGTTTAATACCAGAATAAAGGTTTTCATTTAAAAAAACGGGACATATATTGTGGTTTATTACATATCACTGTATATTTTATACAGTGAAAACACTTTCAGCCACGAAGTTCAGGCTTATAAACCTCCAGTCATGTGACATTTATGATAATCCAATATTCTTTGACATTCCTGACCAGATAGAACAGTTCTGGTTCTGGTTGAGTCCTAATCATCCATATATTTCAGTTATTAGATTCCTCCTTCACCTTTTCTGACTCTTCGGTTTGTGAAAACAACATTCTATCCCTCACCAAGTTTATTTTAAATGGATTACATGCTTCCCTATCCA
The DNA here is from genome assembly GCA_903066825.1 of Alfaro cultratus. NCBI lineage: Eukaryota > Metazoa > Chordata > Actinopteri > Cyprinodontiformes > Poeciliidae > Alfaro > Alfaro cultratus. The sequence continues at coordinate 25,339 of CAEFZX010011366.1, forward strand.
GTACAAGAGCTAAATTATAATCAGAAAACTTTGTTTATTAAATAACTAAGCCTGCATAGCGACACGGTCAGGGTGTGATTTATGAATAAATATTAAGCTGCAGCTGCTGACTGCTCCTCTATATCTGGCTGCCTCATGTGATCAGAAATACTCTCTGGCTTTAGTTTTTAAAATGCCGTGACTGTGATATTTATCATTAAACTTCACTCCGTTTTTTTATAAAAGGAAAAAAAACAAAATGAAACTCACTTAGACTCAATTTGATGACAGAATGGGATGAGTACAGGGTAACAAGTTTTATTTTCTTTTTGTCATACTTTCTGTGAACAGTATGAATTGCATAATTTTATATTTTTATGAACAATTTCCTGTATGTTGTCATCTAAGAGCTAAAGTCTGGTTCAAAGCCTCTTTTCATATTTGTATGCTGCTGTACATGCTTACTGTTAAATAAACTATATACACATAAAAGCAAAAAATGTCTTGTTGTACCGTAGAGTGCTAATGTTTGGTTTAAGGTTCTGCATGCGGTTAAAATCCGTCACCAGCTGTCTGCTGTGGTGTTTGACATCATGTCTTTTGTTTTCATATCCTAGATCTTCAGCCGACATATTCCATGAAATATGAACAAATAATTCATCAATAAGGTTATTAAAAATAATTGTAATAACCTTATTAAAATTAATAAATTATTTTAATCAAAGTTTATTAAAAATAACCTTTGAGTTTATTCCAACCAGGCAATCTGGCCATGAGAGAAAACAGATTTTTATTTTAGATTTTTATCAGACAATACTGTAATTTAAAGAATCTGTTCCATATTTAATTTCTCCATCATCACAGGACACAGCAAAGCACAAAAATCTCATTCATACTTATATATGTGGCCTTACATATATAAGCCCTAGTTTGGCTTATATCAGACTAAAACTTGATATATTAAAAAGAATTTAAATAATGTAAGAAAATGCATTTATGGTTTAAATATGAAAGCAGTGAAATGTAATGTACTATAAAACAAAAGTGAAAGTACTTGAATAATCATTAAAATAAACACTAAAATAATTTAGATGCCAACCAAGAAGGCGTTCCTTTTTCTTTTTTTTTTCTTCAAAAAAATTACTGGTACTCAGCAAATTCTGCAGATTTTTCATTTAACAACTCAAGCTTATTTTATACAATATTAGAAATACATACATTATTACATTCCAGCCAAATAAGAAACAGTCATTTAGTGAGGACTTGATCATCTCCAGCAAAGGATGAATCTGCAGACAGAAAATCCTCCTAACATCATTTGTACTGAAAATGTAGAGATCTGGTCAATATTTATTGATTAGCTGATTAATAACTGGATGCAAAAGGGGATTGATAGGAGATTTATTTTACAGAATGTGAACCAGGTGAAGCTAAAGCTAAAGGACTTCTGGGTAAAACATATTTACATACAAAGAAGATTTTTTTAGTGGAAAATATTTATATTTTTGTATGGTTTTGGCTTACTTAATGCTCAGCAAACTGAAATCTGTTTATTTTAGTTAATGATTACATTGGTCACTAAATGAGTTGATTATTTCCATTCATCACAATTAGTCAGGTTGTTTAAACTATAAAGCTTTCTCATTCGTAGGTTTTCGCTCAGCAACAGGCAGGACAAGAAATTGGTGAAAATGAGAAAACTTAAAGTCTTCACCACCTACAGCTTCTGTCTAAGCTGCTGCTTTTTCATATTCCTGAACCATTTTCTTGTTTAAGGGGGAACAGAAGCTCCAAGAGAAATTCTGTGTTTGAATTTTGAAACTAAATAAAGTTTTAAATCCTCCACCCAGATCCTGGTAATCTCAACCAGCTGCTCTGATTCTCCTCCTCATCAGCAGTGAAGTGACCCTCACACCATCAGCCTCTTGCAGCCCTCAGCAGCACATTACTCAGTCTCAAATGACTGTTGGTGGAGCATCTTGTGACTGAGAGCAGAGCGGAAAAAAAAGCCTCACAGTCTGCTGTTTGTTGGGCTGAGGACCAGTGGGACAATGTGTCAGCCTGAATCCCAGGAATGTTTGGTGTCAGAGAGCGCAGAACATGTGAACGCACAAAACACAAGCTGCCATTGATATGACTGAGTGGGAGGGGTGCAGGCTGTGTGACAGGCCATTCACAGGAGGAATGTGATCTACGAAGGTGACAAAGGAAACATGTGTGTCTCTCTCACAGCCAGACAAACTGGAGGAACCCGCTGGGCGCGGAACTGAATTCACAAGTCAAGTTCAGGTCAAAATAATAAATACATAAACATAACAGCGTGTCTCATTAGCTTAGAATAAAGACTGAATGGGTTCTTGAGGTACCGCACACCGGAGCCGATTCATAATCAATCTCCAACAGCAGACAGGCAGCAGGTCATGTTACTGCAATAATCGATTCAGATTCACATTGCAGCGTTCTGCATCTGAAACTAATGGAAGTTCTCCAACTTTACTGACATGATCAGCTGAGCGGCAAAACGAAAACAAGTCATGATCTGAATTACCCAGCAGTCATGTTCCTGATCCGCAGCAGGCTTCGAGTCAAGACGGGCCGTCAGGAAGGAATCAGTACCATCAGCTCATCATGGTATCTACTGGTGGCCACACTGAGACTAATACGCTCATTTTTTGCTTACCGCTTTAGCTTTTTGCTAACTGTGCACACTTTGTCTTCTCTCACTTCAAAATAAGAGCATGAATATAAACGTCTAACTACTTGACTAATTCTGAAGAGTCGATAACTAAAATTTCAACACAGATGTTGAATTTATTCAAATGAAAGTTTTCAAAACAGCGAAGAAAATTAGCGCTGTAGAATTTATCTGGAAAAATAATTTAGGGGAAGCTAAATTATTAGCTTCCCCTAATAATTTAGGGGAAGCTTCAACAGTTCCGCTTCCTGTCCTCAAAGTCTAATATTTTTATCCTAGAAACTTTGATCAAATGTCTAATAAACAACAAACAAACAAATGAGGTTTACAGAAGAGAATAACATGAGCGACCACCAGGTGTTAACCTATTAAAGTTTTCCTTTTTATACATTAAATCTAAATAAGGATGAACTTCACAAAAACAAGTAAAATATTTAATTTGGTGAAAAGGCCAAAAATAGAAAAAGGGCTCAACATGTGAAAATGACGTTATTTATATAGTTTCTCCTTGTGACAGGGAACCAGAAACTGATGAGAGGAAGAACGTCAGAGAAAAAGTAGAAACATGCAGAAAGTTCAGGAGGAAGTGATTAGAGGTGTTTGGGTTTGGATGTCTGAATTAAAAACAAGTTCAGGAGAAAAACAGCAACTCTGCAGATACAAACCAAAACAGCTGAGATTCACAAACAGAATCACGTCCTGAAGCTTCTGAAAGCAGAAACAAGACGAAACACGCACACATGCGCGCGCACACACACGCGGTGGGAAATGTTCCATACGCTCATACTAACAGAGAGTGAAACACACCCTGTCCTGTTCCTGTTCAACTCCGAGCCTCTTGAGTTTCTCTGAGCTGTTGATCTGTCCCAGTGTGACCGGACCGGACCAGAACAAGAGACCGGACCGGTCCAGAGGAGGTGGGATGTTTCCTACCACCGGCTCCGGTTCATCTCCCTTTGTCCTCCTGTACCGGAGCCTCGTCTGCAACTGAGCGTTTGGATCAGAACCAGCGTCGGCGCTGATGGATGACTGTGTCCTGATTGGACTCAGTCACCGTGTCCAAACGCAGCCACGCCCCGAATGCAACACAAATACTGCATTCCTCTGACCCATTCCCACTGCACTGTCTGCTCTACTGGACAGGGACCTGGACCTGGACCAGGACCTGGTCCAGAACCAGACCTGGAGGGGCCTAGAGCCTCCAGCAGGAGAGTTCCTGCCGGCTGCACCTGCGGTCACCGTGACAACAAGCCGACAAGAAGGTAGAAGCAAACCGCGGCAGGGAGTCTGTGCAGCGTTGGCGATCTGAACAGGAACCAGAACCGAGTGTCAGCAGGGTTCCCCAGCCGACCGGCTCGTCTCATGACTCTTCCCAGCCACATGATCACAGGAAGAGCCCAGCGGCACAAACACACACAGACTCAAGCTTCACGGCAAAAACGTGGCAGAAACATCACGAAGATCTGGACAGGATCATGAACAGAACCAGAATCAGAATTATTTCTGGAACATTGATCAGCACATCCAACATTCTTCAGCAGAAATAAAGATCCCGTCTTTAGACTCTCTATTGACCAACCAGAGCTCCTCCCTGCAGCATTTAACACAATCAGGAGAACCCGGAGGAACCCAGTACCAGTAGAACTCAGTAAAACCTGGAGACTCTTTAACATCCTTTACTGTAACATCTGGACTTTATCGCACGTTTTCTCTGTATCTGAACAACCTGGGCCAGAAGTAGATATTTAATAAGTACATACTCCACATAGAAAGTATTCCCTGTCCAAAATCCAGAACTCGACCCAACACAGCCCAAACACCCAGCAGAGACTGGAGTCTCTCATCAGAATATATGACTGGACTTAAATGGTTCTGATTGGATCAGCTGATCAGATTATCTGTATCTCAAATGGTAAAATTGTTCTGAATAAAGAAGCGAACATCTGTCTTGCTACGACCCGTTTCTGTAAAAACTAAACCATGGAAGGTAACCAGAGTCCAGCCTATTTCTGCCTGAGCCATTTCTGGTTTTGCTCCAGTGTGAACCTCAGTCTGAGGAACAGAACCAGGAAGTAAAATTCGACCCAAACCACAAAAACCTGCTGGCTGCCCGAGGAGCAGGAAGTGAACCTGCCCAGAGGAAACCACCCAGGTTCCTGTTGACTCCATCACCAGACCTCCATCCTCCCTCCATCACCAGGACCGGTAGAGGATCTCACAGCAGAACTCTGATTTAAAAATCATTAGAATAAACATGCAGATCAGCTGTAGAGGAAACGACTGGACTCCACTCCTTCTCTAATCTCTGCTTCTCTCTCTCTTTATCAGCTGTTAACATGCTGCACAGGAATGCCCAGTAAGCTGCCTGACTAAAAATACACACAGACAGATAGAGGATCCCAGACTCTGTCCTGGAGGTGTTAAAGTGGCAGAATTATGTGTTTTCCAGACACATAGAATCATTTTATAGCACAACTCTGTGACCTTAGGTTGTTAGAAAAGTCTTTGAGATACGAAATTTGACTTCACAATGTAACACCTTAAAACAGGGCCTCTGTCTTTTTAAGAAGCTTCTGCTGATTTTGAAACTACGCATTCAGGAAGTTGTCACAACATGGCTCCTCTATTAACCCTTTAACAACGTTTTTAAAACCTTTACTTTGAGAAGTAGCTCCTATAATGAGCTCCGCAGCTCCATCAGGTATTTGCTAATTGTTGCTGGCTAGTCGGAAGGAGTTGAGTGTGGGAGGAATGCTTTATGAGTCGGAAGCTTGAAAACTGTAGTTCCGAGGAGGGGCTGCGCCTCGAAGGCGGGGCTAGGTCCAACCAAGCGTTTTACACAGCTGACTGGTTGCCATGGAGATCAAAGGATTCTCAAACATGCATGAAAGAATCAAAGCAACACTCCAGGGATTAACATAACTACACTTTATATAATACTACCCCTTTAAAGGACAGTAGTCCTCTGGTTTAACAGTAGCGCTCTGTTAGACCAGAGGACTACTGTCCCGTGTCCTTTGGTCCAACAGAACCGCCAGCAGGAACCAGGTCCAGTCTGATTGGTTCTTTTGGGTTCCAAGATGGCGGCAGCTCAAAGGTCAGTGATGTGAGAAGCTCTTCTAGAGTCAAAGGAGATGCTGCACCAATCATCTTCACTGCATGGAAGAACTGAAGATGTTTTTATCTTTAGTACAAGCTGAAAGCCAAAATCTGAAAACTGATTTTAATAATAAATAACTTCTCAGTGAGAGGCGGTTTAAACCCAGACAGAAACATCTTCAGAAGATCCAATATTTTTTCTTTAACAGAATACAGTAAGGTGAGATGTTAATAATAATGAACAGCTGTGAACTCCGACAGCTTCCCTATTCAGCTGCTTCTGACCTCTGACCTCAGAATGAGCCTGAAGAGCTCAGGATGATGAGAGAGGCAGCAGAAAATGGGTCGTTTTCCATCTTCACACAGACATTAGCAAGCTTCATTTCAGGAAACGTGTCTCCATGCTGGAGAGGAGCTGCAGTCAGAACCAGAACCACAAAACCGTCAGACACGTTCACAGCAGCAGTCAGCACCTCACCTCTGCACCCATAATTAACACGCCAACAGTAGCAGCTCCATGAGGTGACAAACAGCAATTAAAGTTAGAGCGCTGAGAAAAGGAGAGTGAGTCTGGGGAAAAGCAGAGAAACGTCCTTCCTCTTTAAAGAATGAAGATCTGAAGAAGCTTCAGCTGCTGAATTTACTCACTACAAGCTCAGAAATCTCTAGACACCTAGCATGAAACCTGCAAGGCTAGCATAAAGCTCTCTAAACATGTAGAATAAAACCTATTAGTCTAGCATGAAACTTGCTAGGCTAGCATAAAGCTCTCTAAACATGTAGCATGAAACCTATTAGTCTAGCATGAAACTTGCTAGGCTAGCATAAAGCTCTCTAACAGTGTTGTGAAGTAACGAAGTACAAATACTTCGTTACTGTACTTAAGTACAATTTTCGTGTATCTGTACTTTACTTAAGTAGATTTAATAATGGATACTTTCGACTTTTACTCCACTACATTTTACAGTAA
>CAEFZX010011368.1:0-18546 GCA_903066825.1 Alfaro cultratus
ATGGTATTAAAATTTCTGATAAGGAATTCAAGATAAGTCAATTTGCTGACGATACAACCATTTTTCTAAGAGATAAAACTATGGTAGACATCGCGCTAAAATCCATTTTATAGTTTTCCGGAGCGTCTGATCGTCTCTCAATGTCGATGAATGTGAACTTCTGCCGATCCATTCAGGCTCTGACGCGTCTGTTGCCTCTATAACAGTAAAGTCTGAAGTTAAATATCTGGGAATATTGATTAGAAGAGAGGAGGAAAACATTGGAAGGTGCTTGGATGGCATGAAGAGATCCTGGAGCCGTTGGTTAACTAGAGATCTGACTATATTTGGACGAACTCTTCTAGCCAAAGCTGAAGGAGTGTCCAAATTAATTTATCCACGTCATTCTGCTTTTATCACTGACAAAAATATTAAGAAAGCCAATTCAATAATCTTTCAATTAATCTGGAGGAATAAAACTCACTATTTACGACGAGCTCATCTTGTTAAAGATTATGATAAGGAAGGAATTAGAGCTTTAGATTTTGAGGCTCTGATTGGTTCATTTAGAATAAATTGGCTGAAGACCTACAGTATTTGTCTCATTCCACCTCAATGTGGTTTCATATCCCTAAATCTATATTTAATAAGCTCAGTGGCCTGGATTTCCTGCTTAAATGTGATTTTGAAATAACCAAGATTCCTATTTCACTGTCTAATTTTCACGAACAAGTTTTACATTTTTGGAAAATTATATTTACCCACAATTTTACCCCTCATGGATCCGTAGTGTGGAATAACAGATCAATATCAATAAATAGAAAATCTATTTTTAAAACTGACTGGCATGAAAAAGGTATTCTATTTGGAACTGACTTAATAATGGTGTTTTGTTAAATCATAGAGATTTTACCAGCAAATTGAATCTGAACTGCACTTGTACTGAATATCTAAAAGTATGCAAAGCTATTCCTGTAGCTCTGATCCATCTCATCCAAAACACCTTCAGATATTCAAGTGTTGCTTCATCTTTACCCAAACTGAAGATTGGAGAATATAATGTGACTGATAGAAAGTGTAATAATGCTTTGCTTGTGACTGCCTTCAAATCTAAATTATTTAATGATTACAACAACAAATTTGTCTATAATTGAGAAGGTTTTCTCAAAGTATGTAAAATGGCCAGTTTTACCTCAGGTTATAGAGACTCACTTCAAAATCTCTCACAGTTTTTACCCAGTGGCTGAATTTTTGCACAAAAGATTTAAATTTGATTCAACAAGCTGAGCCTTTTGTGAAAGTCCAGAGGAATCCATGAATCATCTCTTTTTGCCTGTCCTTTTTCTTTTAAACTATGGAGACATTAAATATTGTTTGTCCCTTAAAATTAAAGACATCCCAGAAATAATCATCACCCACATATTATAATATGCTGATGGCCTTGATAGTGAAATATCTGACATGCTAAATATTGTTTTCTTGTTTGTTAGACCTGCTGTACAGTAAATGGAGAGGTTCTACTCCTTGTTTTGATTTTTTCTTAATTAATTTAAACTGTATTACATCTCATTGAAACATTTGAAATCTGTTTATGCAAAAACTGCAAGTATCTCTACTTTTCTTTAGTTTTAAATCTTGCTCTATTTCTATTCCTTTGCCTTCCTGTTTATGTGTTTGTCTTTAGTTTTAACTCCAGGCTTTTTCTTTTTCTGCCTATGTTGCAACGTTATTTGTACCTCAGCAAATCTTTGTATACTGTTTGTTTAATAATAATAATAATAATGATAATAAAAAGACTCCGGCCGACATATTAACTAAGACGAAGCTGAAGTTGGCTTCCGATTGGACCCTGAATCGGATTCAGTTTAAAAGCTAAAATGCTTAGACTCTTTAAAACCATTATTTTACATAAAATACAGCCAAATGTGTGATTTGTGAAACTTTTAATTATAAAATAGATAAATAAATATCGATAAATTATTTAATAGTAGGAAGGTAAGTATTTAAATATAAGTATTTGTAATAATACTCATTCCTTATTTTGATCATTGCAACATTAATTATTCATATTAATTTAAATTCAGTTTCCAGGGTCACCTGAAAACTTTACTGGAGCATCTGTCCAAGCAAAATATGAAAAATAGACGTGGTTCTGTTATAATGATGTATGAAATGAAGTAGAAAAAATGTTTTTGTTGAGTACGATTCCTGCCACTGTTGAATTTTGGTTGGGACTACTTTGTAAAGCGGAAGGTTACGCGCTTATAAAACCCATCAAGGCGGAGCCTCTTTGCTCTCTGTGCGGCCAGAGAATGTCGTCTCCCGGCTCCAATGTACTTCATAAGTAAGTTAATACTTACAAAGACTTATTCTGAAGCTGAGCCCAGAGATTCCCGTGGAAATACTGTAATAGGAGATCCGCTGCAGAAGAACCAACAGTTTGTTTGTTTTTTTTGCCTGATTTATCATAATATCTGGAATTTTTATGGTTTTGTTCAGCGGGAAAGTTATTTTCTTTGATCATTAAATCTCTCCTGTTTGTAGCTTTAATTTTCCTCCTGTTTGTTCTAATCTCATTTCTATTTCCTTACATAAATTCTTCAGCAGAACCATCATCAAATCCTTCTTGACTCGACCTGCCAGGCTCAGTGTTTTACGTGTCTCCTCTTAAACTGGAGAAGTCAAACCGTATTTGTAGAAAAGCTGGTAAAAACAAATACTACAATAAAAACTATATTTGATCTTAAAAATCATCTAAATCTGGCAGCTTTGGGGTTGCGGGACGTTTTAAAGAGCCTCGGCAGCAGCTTTGTTTCTAGAAATGAAGGGAAGCTGACTTCAGTCACCTGCTTTCTAATGCTTCATGGGAACGTCTCAGTAGTTTCCACCAGGAAAAGAAAACCTGTGAATAAATCCTGTCAGCCTGAACTCCTTGGTTCCTTCAGATTTAGGAGAAGATTGATCCCTAAATCCCAAAGAAATGCAGGAAACGGGCACAGCCTGAAACAGTTTAATCCTCCACACTCTGGACTTTACTGCTATCCTCTGCTGCATCCATTTCCCAAACATTTAGGCCATTATTTGGAACTTTATCTACATTTAATATCATCCTGCATCACTCTCCATTTCTGTAACAGGTAATAAAGCGAGGCTTCTGGTGAGGAATGCGGCTCTGCGGGCCAGATGCTGCACACGGTCAGGAACGTGTCACGTGATGCGAGCGGCGTCCCGGGAGCTGGACGTCTGGACAGCGTCCTGGGCAGTTCATTACTCCCCCTCTGCGGCTGGCGGCCCTCCAGATGTGCATCTGCGTCCCAGCTGGCCGCATGGCGACGCCCCCGAGCCGCGCAGGCCGTCAGTAAGCAGAGCGCACATCTTATCTGTCTCTGGGTTTGGAGTGCGCTGCGGCTCAGGGTGTAATTATGGCAGAAGCTGTGAGCTGTGAATGAAGCGCCTGGAAGCCGTCTCCCAGCTATAACTTGTTTTATTATTTGCAGCCTGATAAGCTGGGGCTGTAGTTTGCGTCCGTTCCTGGCCAACGCAGTGAGAGCCCTCAGAGGCCGGCGCTGGCTGCAGAGCGCCATGAGCAGCATTAGTCAGTCTGAGCTCATTCATCAGGACTAGCTGTCACATGTTGGCAGCAGCAGATGGCCTGCTCGGCTCTGCAGTCATTAGCTGAAATAATCAGGCACACGGAGCCGCTGGGATCTGGGGGCTCTGCGTTTCGTCCCGATCTGCTGCAGCCGTCAGGGGTCTGGAAACGCCGCCGGGCTTTCCAGTTTTACCTGCTTCATCTTTAAGTAATCTGATTACTCTGACATAGTTTCAGCTTTAACATCTGAAAAGCTAAAGCCGTTGGAAATGTGAAAACAATGCACTTAATTTTTCCTTTTAATGACTGCAGAGAACATATATAACTGCAGAAATATTCCCTGATATTTCAATTTTTATTACTGTTTTCATGAGTTTTCTGTTAAAGTTGTTATGAGAACCAGAGTGATTTACTTTCACAAGTGGAGTGTTACAGCTCTCACTGTAATGATTCTCTTGAGATATATAATGACATTACATACCTGCAATAAGCTCCGATCCCAGAGCAGAAACTATGGTTCTGAAAACCGTTCATAAATGCTAACAGCAACTTTTATCAAAATCTGTAATCCAGTTTGTTTCAGGAAAACGTCTGATGGAAATACGAGCAAAACGGTTTCAGTCTCTGAATTTTCTCATGAAATTCTGCCTGATATATTTAGGTATTAAATAACATGAACAGCATAACTCTACATATATAGAGAATAAAATGCAACTTCACTAACCTTCAGAAATGCTTCAATCTTTCAGTTAAAATACTTTATTTAACAAACTCACTAATGGAGTAAGACTCAACTGAACCAAGTAAAAATGAAAGATTTATTCAAACTAATAAACTTCCCAGAAGAAAACCACTGAAAATGTTTGTTGGTTTTATAAAAATAAATCCAAAGTTTTTCACTGACGGTTGAGAAACCAACTTTATTTAGAAAGAGCTCAACTTCCACTGATTGTCATGGCGGAATCTACTTTCTTAGCCCACTTGCAGAACACCACAGGGAAAACAGGGAATCAGTTAAAGGTGTTTATTTAAATACAAAGATGAATAATGTAGAATGGAGGGGGGGATTCCTCAGGAGGGGTTCGCGGGGAGGTCGACTCACTGTGAAGCAGCAGAGGAGATGGGGAGTTCAGGGAAATCGGAAAAGGGAGTGAGTAACGGAAAAAAGGCTCATCTTACTTGGTGCGTTGGTAGAGTTGTTCGGGGAGAGAGTTCGACTGAGGAGTCGGGGCTTACGTAGGCAGCTGATCCGTGTTCCAGGGAGAAGGAGCTTCAACCGAAGCGGATCTGCACAGATGTGCATAGATGATGTTGGAGGACGGACAGGTAAGTACGGGAGTGCCAGGAGAAGACCACCAGTCAGAGAATCCAGAACTTGCTTGAGACCAGACGGAGATAGTGAGAGTGGAGCTCGGGCAACCAGTGGGTAGGTTCCACGGCATCACGAAGATGATGGTTCTTGAATTTACCAGCAAAGATCGTCTCGAGGAGGATTTAGGGCGTCCCGAGGAAACACCTGAAGGCTGGAAAGCAACGGAGAGATTGCTCAGGATTAGCTTCAGGGAATGCGCAGAGAAAAATGCTCTAGGAGGCTTGAAGGTACCATTACTGGCAAACACTCAGGCTCTGATGGACTGGAGTCAGTTCCTCTTGTACTCCCGGACTGATGAGGTGATGGAACTCAGGTGTGCTGAGCCGCAGCAGGCTCTCCCAGGTAAAAAAGAAGTAATGATGCCACCTAGTGGCTAAGTAGTGATGCAACAAAAAAAAACCCAACAAAACCCCGATTCCTGACACTGATTAAGATTTGTTGCAAATTATTTACAAAGCAGCACCAAAATATGTAAGAAAAACACATTAAATAATAACATAATTAATAATTTATAATATCACATGAATGTGTTTAAAGACCTGAGGCCAGAATGAAGACTAATTTAATAACTACACTGTTATGCATTTAAACAGTTCATAATTCAAAGCAGAAGTGAAGTTAAAATCATTGTTTTGATAATTAATTTCTAATGTATTATTCAGTCACCATGGTAACAGATTCAGTTTAGTTTTGTACCACCAAGATGGCCGTTTATAATGCACAGACAGGACACCGCCGCGCTCGATCCGCCGCCGCGCTCGATCCGCCGCCGCGCTCGATCCGCCGCGCTCGATCCGCCGCCGCGCTCGATCCGCCGCCGCGCTCGGGCCGCAGCAGAACCTCGCTGCCATCATCCTGTCAGCTTCGCTCTTTTGATTCACGTCCAGCTCAGAAAACAACTAGATCTGGAAGGTTCTGTTCAAATCCTAACCGTGCGCCGCCTCCAGAGGTATGGAGGACAGTGGCGGTTCGATTCCCAACCCACAGCTTTAACACCTGACCTCTGACCTTTACTGCAGCTTCTCCATCTGCACACTTCCTGACTAATCTACTGCAAATCAAAGCAGTGGAGGAAAAATCCTCCCAGTCTGAAAACGGCTTCATTAACTGGTTTTCACCTCTGTGACGCTTTGTTGGGTCCAGAGATGATAATCCCATCTGGTTTTAACTCCTGCTGTGATTTAAGGAGTAAATTAGGATTTACTGATTGAGACGCTTCAACGTGACGTTCAGCTCAAACCAACTGAGGATCGTCGGAAACTATTTTTGAAAGATTCTCCATTAAGTTTTATGTTTACGCTAGAATTAATGTGGCTCTTTTACATCGTCTTTAAATCTGTGGCTCAATTTCAACATTTTATATTCTTTAAAAATGCCGGAAGGAGCTGGATCCATGCAGCAAGTTTTTTTCCAAGTACGTTCCTGATGGGTTTGGAGCTTCCATCACACGTCACAAAGTGGATTTCTGACATTTCTCGGCGATGTTTGTCTGGCGGCAGCCTGCAGCGGCTGAGCCAGGGTTTCCTCAGACCTCACAGCTGTTTGGCTTTTACTGGAAGCAGCGCAGAGATTACAGTGGAGAACAAGGAGGTTTATCAACCCGGCAGATTTCTGCTGCTTTGCTTTGTTGTCAAACTTCAATGCAGATAAACTGAGAAAATAGAAAAAAGCAGCTTTAAAAGAATTAAATGATCTACCAGAATATTTTGATTATCCTAAATGGGTATGAAAAATATCTGCTTTTATTTTCTGACTAGTAAGAACTGTTCAAGATGTCTTTAATTAAAATCTGAAGTGTCAAAATGCTTTTCAATTTATCTAAAGTGACATCACTGGATTTGTCAGATGAAGGATCACACGTCCGTAGTTACAATTAAAGATTTGTCTAACTTAGCTATGACATGTCAAAATTACATTTTTAAATAAAAACTGTCCTCAAGAAATAAGAATACTCAAAAAAATCATAAAACGGTTTGTCAGCTGATCAGACGATTTGACGTGATGTTCTGTACAAATTCAGCTTTTTTTAAGACTGAAATTGAAGAAATAACATTTGTAATAACAGTTTTTGGGAAGCAGACCTGGAGAGGCGGAGCTGCACCTAATCTTTCACCGTTTGCTAAAATAAAAACATCTTCTGGACATTATCTGGAGAACATCGAGTCTGGATCAAAGACCAGCGGTTTAATGTTTCTGGCAGAAAACACTTAAACGTTTTCGGGAAAGCTGCGTCAGCTCAGACACAAACATGTTGGGATTGTTTCCAGAAGACTGGGTTACACTTCATGCTCAAACAAAAGAAAATCCCATCAAACCCGCTCAGCATTTTGTTCAGCCGTTCAGGATGGAAACAGATTCCTGGTGCTTCAGAAATGAGCCGCTAGAGACTAATAAAACAAGGAACTGAAGACATGAACCAGTTCTTTTCTGCTGATTCTGACCATTTATGAAGCAGTTGTTTCTCCTGGGCGCTGAGCCGCCTCCTCGGTTGATTCATCTGAACCTCACAGTTTTCAGCTCCAGTCTGTAAATCTGGACCAAATCCTTGGTGTCCCGATGGTCCGCTTCGCCCTCACCATGTGCTTTCTACCACCTAATATTCAGCTGTCAGGGTTTTTTAATCTTCTTGAGGAGAAAATTCTGGGTTTCGTTGTCATTTCTCTGCAAAATTTCATGCACCAAGTTGCAGTGAAGCAGCTTTAATCTGCTCATGGTTATTTATGTTGTGGTTGTTTCTTAAATGCATCCTTGTGTTGTTTTGTAAATCTTAAAAAGCAGTTCCTGTTTCTTCGAAGGCCCTGGCTTTTTGCTGTGGTTTAGCTAATCTTTCTCGGTATTTATGGCGTCGACTCGTGCGATTGATAGAAACGATACCAGGAAATGCAGCTCTTAAATCAGACATAAAAAGGAGAATTTTTCCTCCCATATTTCTTCGTCAAACTGCAGAACCGTTCCCAGATTTTAACTTTTAAATTTATCCATTTTAAACCCAGTTATTTCTATTTTCTTGTTAATTACTGATGTGTTCTTAACTGTGGCTTATCGGTCAGAACCTGCTGCTCGACGTTTTGCAGGACTCATAAATTCAGCAGAAAAGGAGCTGCTGCCTTTAGATGGACGCCATCTCTCTGGATCAGGTCCAGTTTCTCCAAAGGTTCACCAGTTATCACCCACACAGCTCCCAGTGGTAGCTACTGGTCAGTAAAGGAGCGACTGAATGAATGCCTGGAGCTGCACGGAGGCCAGGAGTGGATGGATAAAGAACTCAATAAATCAAACCACTCTGAACTGATACTTCAGGTTTTCTCCAGTATCATTTGCCCACAGCTTTGAATCTTTAAAAATGTCAGCAGCAGAAAATGGAAAACTCCAAAATGTTTAGCTTAGAACCGCAGCAGCTGCAGTAAATTGTTTCCAATCAGTTTAAGATGCAAGTATGTGAGCAGAGCAGAGAGGCGGGGGAATGCTGGTCTGAAAGATTTCTGCTGTTGTTGTTAACACATGTTCCTCACAGTGGGAAATATTCACATTGAGTTAGCGCTCAGCGTGAAGCGTGAGAGCGGAGAACACCCAGGCGGACAGCTCCGCTCCGGTCCTGTAGCAGCAGGATGACGGCTGAAGCTGCAGAGTGTTGACAGAAATGCCACAATCACTTCAACCCACAGAGAAAACAGACGGTGAATGTTTTCTAATATCGGCTCCCGGGACATGAACTCTGAACACTGGGGGTTCACATGGATGCATTTTACTGCAGAAACAAAATTATTTATGGTTTGTTTGTAACCTCTTTTTAACCAGGAAGAAAAGAGGCTGACAGTCTTGTGCAGCATTTATTATAGCAGTTTATGGTACAAAAGCCTAATTTTGTCCCAATATACTCCCTGGGAAATATTAAGGAACATTTTATGAGCAGAGAACCATCTGGAGTCTCAGGAAAAAACCTAATTTTGCCTTCCTGCTTCCAAATGACTAAATGAAATGCACTCAACTGCCTGGCATTTAGCTCTGCTAGGTGGATCAAGAGCAGCAGGGGCGCTGTCCCGTCAGACCGTCAGTTCCTGAAAACACACAAAAAAAAACCTCATAAAAGCACAGATGGGGTCAGTGGGACCCGCTCAGGGGAAAACGCTTGTTGGGTCCTGTAGTGGTGATTGTTTGTCAAACCAAACGTCCAATAAAAGCTCCATTAAGCCACTACTAAGGCACTAAGTTTCAGTACGCAGGCAAAAGAAGGTTCAATGTCCAAACTTGTTGATTGTTCTGGATGATTTATTTTCCCATTTCAGCAAACAATTAGAGTTCAAACTTTCCTTTGTTCTTTCTGCTTCCTCTCATGCTCTGGTAAAAACCACAGGCCCCAAACCCAAAGACCTGCCGGTCCTGTACCGGGCCCCAAACCCAAAGACCTGCCGGTCCTGTACCGGGCCCCAAACCCAAAGGCCTGCCGGTCCTGTACCGGGCCCCTGCACTTATAGAAAGTGGACCGACCCACATTTCTTCCTGTCTTACTTAGAAAATAAATAAGAAAAATAATAAAACAAAAAAATAAAATCAACAATTATTAGCCTTCAAATAAACTCTGTAAACAATACAAAAAATATAAATTTAAGAATAAACTAACAAAATTCAAATGGATAAAGAAATAAAGAATAAATAGCTCCAACAGGTCCAGTTGCCCCATCTGGAGGCTTCAGGTGTTAGCATTTAATCTCATGTTGACTAAATTTAAAGGCTGGCAACTTCTGGGGAGCTGCCATGACAACCAGATGAAAATACACAACACAGTAGGCAGAGGGATCAAAATCAATGTGGTCCGCCTTAACCCGACTCCGATCCACCTTGACTCGACTTCGGTCCGCCTTAACCCTACGCTGGTCCGCCTTAACCCGACTCTGATCTTAATCCGATGCCTGTCCACCTTAACCTGACGCCTGTCCGCCTTAACCTGACGCCTGTCCGCCTTAACCTGACGCCTGTCCGCCTTAACCCGATTCTGATCTTAACCTGACGCCTGTCCGCCTTAACCCGACTCTGATCTTAACCCGACGCCTGTCCGCCTTAACCCGATTCTGGTCTTAACCCGACGCCGGTCCAACTTAACCCAACGCCGGTCCGCCTGAACCCGACTCTGGTCTTAACCTGACGCCTGGCCGCCTTAACCTGACACCTGTCCGCCTTAACCTGACGCCTGTCCGCCTTAACCCGACTCTGGTCTTAACCCGACGCCGGTCCGCTTTAACCTGAAGACTGTCCGCTTTAACCTGACTCCGGTCTTAACCCGACTCCGGTCTTAACCCGACGCCTATCCGCCTTAACCTGACGCTTGTCCGCCTTAACCTGACGCCTGTCCGCCTTAACCCGACTCCGGTCTTAACCCAACGCCTGTCCGCCTTAACCTGAAGACTGTCTGCCTTAACCTGACTCCGGTCTCAACCCGACTCCGGTCTTAACCCGACGCCTCTCCGCCTTAACCCGACGCCTGTCCCCCTTAACCTGACGGCTTTCCGCCTTAACCCCACGCCTGTCCGCCTTAACCCGAGCCCGGTCTTAACCCGACGCCTGTCCGCCTTAACCCGACTCTGGTCTTAACCCGACGCCAGTCCGCCTTAACCCAACTCCGGTCTTAACCCGACTCCGGCCTTAACCCGACGCCTGTCCGCCTTAACCCGACTCCGGTCTTAACCCAACGCCTGTCCGCCTTAACCCAACTCCGATCTTAACCTGACGCCTGTCCGCCTTAACCCGACGCCTGTCCGCCTTAACCCGACGCCTGTCCGCCTTAACCCGACGCCTGTCCGCCTTAACCCGAGCCCGGTCTTAACCCGACTCCGGCCTTAACCCGACTCCGGCCTTAACCCGACGCCTGTCCGCCTTAACCCAACGCCTGTCCGCCTTAACCCGACGCCTGTCCGCCTTAACCCGACACCTGTCCGCCTTAACCTGACGCCTGTCCGCCTTAACCTGACGCCTGTCCGCCTTAACCCGACTCCGGCCTTACCCTGACGCCGGTCTTAACCCGACTCCGGTCAGGGTTTGGGTAGGTGTGAATTCTAATCGACCTCTGACCTCTGGTCCTCCAAACTTCGGTTTGGGTTCTGTTGAAGTGAACTCTGGTTCGGTTTAAATGCATATATGAACGTCAAGTGGACCAGGGACTGCCCCAAAAGCAGGAAGTGGACTACAGCACAGGGCTTTCTGGGTAAATACAACCAAAGCTAACCTGCTAGCTTAGCGCTAGCAGCAGAAATGGCTCCTGGTCTTTAGCCAAAGACTAAAGAGAAATCCTCCAACACTAAAATCTGATCCTCCATCTTGTTTCCATCTGGTGAGGAAGGAAGTTGCTCTCAGCGTCTTCAGAGGTTTTGTGTGGTTTCCTTCAGTGGTTCTTGGTGCAGCGCCCCCACAGGCCAGGAGGGGAACAGGCTGGTTTGACTCAGAGCCACAGCAGCTGGAGGTGGAGCAGATGATGGAGTTCTGGTTCCAGTGGAACCGGGTTGACCAGACCTTCAGGAGGGAAACACACTACAAAGACTTTTTAATTATCTGGACAAATAATAATAAAATGCTGAAAAAACGCTGACTGCTTTTCCAGTGGATTTGGCTCCATTCAGTGTTTCAGATCCTCTGATCAGTTCAGCACCGTCGGCCTCCTGTTGTAAATATTTCTCAGACTGATTCCTAAACATCACAGAACATTAAATTATGGTGGCAGTGAATCAGTAAAAACCATAGAACAGAAACAGCTTCTGTTTTGGTTTGACTATTTAACACAGCTTTGGGTGAAAAGAATGTTTCCTTGTTGCTCCATGTGAGTCTGGTGTCTTCATAACCTGCAGAAACTCAAAAAGGCTGCAGGTTTTATTTCTGCGTTCAGGGATTTGCCTTTTATGACGTTACATTCCACATTGAAACATCTGAAACTCAGATTGTTTCGACCTGTCCTTCTTAAAACCCTATAATCCATATTTATTCGTATGTGCTGGCTCTGTTGTAGCTTTACAGAAAGTTTCCTCTGACGCTTCGTAAATCTGACCAACTCTGACGTCAAGCTTGAAGCTTTAAAGTCCATCAGGAGATAAAAAGTGAGGTGTGTCTCTATAAAACTGGCAGTGTTGGTTTTAAATCACATCCTGGTTCTGCTACCAGAACCAGAGAGCCGTTCTGATTGGTCCGTTTCATCTGAAGGCCCCAGAGCTCAAACTTATCAGGACTGTCTGCTGCTGCCATGGGGCTGCTTGGGTTTTTCTGGAAGCGACTTCATTCTGGCCTTCCTAGCACTTGAAGTAACATGAGATGCAGAGAACAGATCAGATTTCCAGGTCAAAGGTCAAGGCTGCAGCTCCTGTCCATTCTTTCAGGAGGGAAGGAGGGTTCCTGTTCGTTGTTTTTCCCAGTTATGTTAACATCAGGATGGAAGACGGACGACTCCTCTGGGAGCAACTTCTCTGCAGATTCAGCATTTCTGAAACATGCATCATCCGACCGTTGGGTCGGTTCAGAAACTGGACATAAATATGTCTAATCTAAGCTTCTGGAAAGAAAATGTCTTTTCTCCAATATGCTTGGCATGTCAGAGACAACCAGGAATCTCATCTGAGTTTCCTCCAGTTAATAGAGAGGTTTAGGATTTAACGAGAGCAAAACTTAAAATGGATCCTTTCTCACAGCTTCGCTGCAGGAAGGGGAAGGAAAAACACCATAGATGATAAAAAACAGAGAAATGCAAGACTTCACACAACCTCATGTGACGTCACACCTCCCAGGCTGTTTACTTTAACAAAGTAAACTCACAAGTTTACTTTGTTAAAGTTCATAGAGGTGTGCCGATAGATCGGCCACCGATCATAATCGGCCAATTTCCGTGAAAAAGTGTATGATTGGTGATCGCCGATCACGGTCTCTTGTTGCCGATCACCAAACCGATCACCTGTATCTCACTTGGCAGCCTGCGTGTGCAGCTGGTCTCCTCTTTCCTTCTCTCTGCGCAGCAACAAATCCTAAGCGATGCCGTGTAGAACTTCAACCCTCGGGGGTGAAGCACGTCACATTGCATCAACACAACGAACCTAATATGACATTTAAAAAACAAGAACTTGACGGAGTTTGGCTACATCGAGGCTCAATGCAGGGGAAAAAAGCGACCAGACAGCAGGTAGAGCAGCTTAAAACTACCAACATTCACCCGGATTAGCATCACAGTCAGAAAGCTAAACAAATAACCTCAACAGTAATTCAAGTCTTGGAGCCGCGGAGTGAGACACTGGTTCTGCTCCCACTGTTGGACCGCCGCTGCTGGTGGTAGTATTTCACAGACGGAGCTGCTAAACCTCCAGACGGTGAACTGTCACACCGAGCAGCTGCTGAGAGCTGCAGCAGGGAACTGAAAAGATTTTAGATGTGTATTGAAACTTTTGCTATGTCCTAACATCAGACAGATCCACCCATTTATTTTCTCTTCACCCCTAGTGGGGTCAAGAGGTGTGCTGGTGCCTATCTCCAGTGAACGTACATGAGACAGATAACCTCTGAAAATAATCAATCTCCTCCTCCTCCCTGTGTTCTGCAGAATTACTGCTCAGTCTGAAGCAACCAATCAGAGCCAGCGTGAATCAGCCGGCCAATCAGAGCCAGAGCCATATAGAAGCATTTATACCTAACTCAAAAAATTAACAGCCAATTGATTGGTGATTGGCAGTGATTGGTGATCGGCAGTGATTGGTGATTGGTGATGGGAATCAGCAGAAAAACCTGAATGGATCGTCTCTAAAACCTGATGTTTTGATCGGCTGGCACTGCTTTTGGGTCAAGACGTTTGTGCGGCAAAAAAAACAAACCATGAATTAATTGTTCTTTAAAAATGTTAATCAGAAAGGAAATGATTGAGCTCAGTTTAAATCATCATGCCATTAACTGGGTGTTTTCTTGTTGCGGCAGTCTTAGTTTATCATGACAATTATTAGTTTAAGACCAGCAAGAGTTTCTGGTTGAGTAATTTACAGTTTTTCCATAAATGCATTTCACTTTGTGGTGTATATAAGTCTTAGCATTCGGTCTCAGACCTGGTCTGGGTCTCCATCCTTGTTATTTCTCTCAGTTTTTAAGTTTTGTGTGCCAGATATATTCCTGTTCACCTGAAGTTCTCCAGAACCCGGAAGCAGCTGCCTGTTTCGTTCGTTTTGGATCTCCTGCTCTGATTGGAGTCTGATCTTTTGAAAACCTTCGGACAGATGTTTGTAGAACGGTCAAAGTGCAAACTAGAAATCATTTTCTAGTTTGTTTATAGGGACGTCTGGCAGCTGTTGGGACGTTAACCCGCCTGACGAGTCGCTGTGTGAAAACCAACATGGCTGCTTGACACATGAAAGCTTTTATGGTGAAGTGGCTCTGGCCTCTCAAATACAGTAGCGTTCAGCCGTGGTGGTAACGGGTTTGCTCAGCGGAGGGTCTGGTTCACATTTATGTGTCCATCCAGAGGATTTGACCTTTTCCATCCCCTAAACCTCAGCAGTGCTGGTCCCGCCTCCGGGCCCAACCTCCCAGTATATCTTCATCGTGTGAAGCTCCAACGCAGGGAAAGGTAGTCCAGCTTAACAGGGACGAAGCAGCGGGAATAAGAAGATCTGGACGAGGGGAAAACTTTGACTGACGGAGAATCAGCCGGAGAAACAAGAAGAGAGGAAATAATCTGAAACGAAGTGAAAACTCGAATCAGAGCCGAAGAGGAAACAGGAGAGAAAACAGAGAAGGAATCAGAAGAGCGGAGAGCGCCGCGTCCCGTCAGACGCAGGATCCTCAGGTAGGAGAGCGGCCTGCTTTTCAGGATGGAGCCGAGTGACCAGACACAGGCTGGAGGACGACTGAGCCCTCTGAGGTCCGGTCAAAACCGCCGAGGTCCGGTTTGATTAAAGCTGGTTCAGTTCATCTAAAACCAAAATGAAACGACAAGAAACGGATCCTGATTTGAGTCGGTAAACGGTGAGGATTCACTGAGGAGAAGTAGAATGTGAACACAGACCTGGTTCTGGTTCTGGTTCTCAGTGCCACTCAGACTGCATTGGTTTTCAGATCAAATCGTCCTCAGACTCCGGATTGGAACCAACCGGATCGGGAATTGGGCTTCTGCGGCGCTGATGGTGAAACCTGAATAAAACGAGCGAAGCGATAAAATGATCCGAATCCAAATCGGTTTTTCCATTTGGCTCCTTGAGCTGCTCCTGTTAGCAGGAAGAAACAACCAGCAGCTTTTTGTTTCCCTCAATAATAAATTCATAACAGAGAATAAAACTGAAAAGATCGCAATAATCTGACTAATAATCCCAACGTTATAATCTGATTATTACAGAAAAAACTCACTGATGAATTCAATGAGCTGCAGGTTGTAAAACATCTGAACTACATAAAAATAATTCAGAAAGGCTCCGGAGGGAACGCTTCGTGTTTTAGTTTTTATTTACAAAATTAAAAATAATGTGATGGTCCGACTGAAACAGGTCCGGTCCGGTCCGGTCCGGTCCAGTGTCAGGAAAAACTTTATCAATGAAAAGTAACTTCATGTTTGATAAAAACAGATTGTTCTGGTTTGGTTTCCTCATGCAGTTTCCCTAATGACTCTAATTATAATAATTATTATTACTGCTATAATATGAATTCAGAAAAAAATCTAAAAGTCATAAAATATTCAGATCAGAACAGAAACATGGAGTTACTTTTTTGGAAGCCTAAATATCTTGGAAGCTTTATTTATTTTGTAATTAATTTGAAAACATTTTTCATTTTGTTGTTTAGGATTAATATTTCTATTATTATATTTAAGTCTTTTTCCTCAAATGTTCAATTTTCTGTTTCTTTGTTTTACATTTTAAAGAAAAATCTCCTTTAGCAACAAATCATTTCTCAGCAAACTTAAATTCTGTATTGCCAGTCAAAAGACTATCAAACTATTTTAAAGTCAAATTAATCTTTATTTTGTTGAATAGTTTTAAAATAATCATGAAACCGATTTTGACAGAATTTCTGGTAAATGTGAGTAAAATGGAAGCTGACCTTTAACCCACGAGTTTCATGTTTTTATGCTTTTATTTGTGATGGATAATCTGATCTAAAACATTCGAAGCATTTTGATTTTCAGGCTGAAACCTGAACGCTCTGGTTTATTAAAATACATATTTCCTGCAACTTTAACGCTGTTTTATTAACACAGAGGATTTATGTGGAAAGGTAGAAAAACGAAGAAAAGCTGCATTTCTCCAGCGTTAGTAGAAGAAATGCATTAAAGCTGCAAAAAGGGAGAAACAAGTTTGTGCTTGTAGTTTTTCTTTCTAATATGATTGTGAGAATAAAGCCTTAAATAATGTTTTTTGCGGGGTAAATCTGGCGTTACCATCATAACCGGACGGATCAGAGAACCACAGAGAAAGATAAACGTGTTTCTATTGTTTTTATGGAATATTTCATCTTTGTTTGGATTAAATTAAACCAGAACATTGTGGACTAGGAAGGCTCTTATGTTTTCCTGGATCACGTTAATTTAATAAAGAATTCACCTCCAAACTGTAAAAAAGTTCCAGTTTTTGTTTGCGTTCATTATTTTAAAACATATTTAAAGTTTCCTGTTTGCCACTTGAGCCACGACATTTTGCTATTAATTTTAGCCAAATGAATATAATTTTTCTTATTATTATAAACATCATGTGAAGATTTGGCATAGTGATATATTTTTATCTTTTAATACTAGATAAACATTTAGTTACGCCTCAAAAATACAAAAGTACCAAGAATTTTAGAGCAAATATTTTATTTCACTTAAAACAAATTTGTAAGTAATTTTGCAGCAAAATATAGGATCTTTTTTCAAGTCAATAATTCCTTAATATTGATTAAAAAGTGCCAGGTTATTTCAGTTATTGCAAAACATGTTTCAAGTGTCATAAATGAAATAATCTGTCTGTGGATCTGGAACTTTTTCATCAATATTCAGGGATTATTGGCTGATAATCAGCTAACTGATAAGATGCTTATCAGGTAGTTTTATCTTATAAAAAGTGAACTAAAATATTTGCTCTAAGAACATAAATAATCGGGAAGATTTAGTGTTTTTGCAGAACAGAAATGTTTTCATATCTCAGCGTTTTAATTCTGTCTAAAACCTGATTAGCAAAACATTTTATATGTCAGCTGTTTCTGAGCTTTAAATCTTTTCTGTTTTCTGAGGTTTTAGTTTTTGAGTTTGGTTAAAATGATCATTATTTTATTGAAGGTTTTTAAGTTCTTTTTACCTATAAGTTTCGCTTACTGATCAGGTTTTATTTGATAAAACATAAATGATCCAATTGGAAACAGAATCGTTCATGATTTTCTCTGTGTATTTTTACAGACTGTGACTTTGACTAGGCCATTGTGAACATGGATTTGTGTTGATTTGAACCATTATGTCTCTGGCTGGAGGTTCAGGCTGAAAGGTGAATAATAAATCAATCCCCACAGCATGATGCTGCCTCCACCATGTATTGTTTTGCATGAAGACCATTTTATTATTATTTATCTTCTACCATACAGAATTATGTTAGTATTTACTAAGAATGATTTGATTGTATTTCCTCTCATTCCTCTGCATGAACCCTGACGGTCGTAGACGAAGCGAGTTGCCGCTGGAACATCTGCACATACTTTACTGACTGGAGCTCTGAGCTTTCTGCTGCTTCATGTTTGGGTCTGCGGCGTGCCGTGACCCTGAGGGTCGCCGATCATTTTATGTGGAGTCAGAAATGAAACCAGGCAGGCGTTCTCCATGTTTCCTCTCTGCAGCGAGTCCCTGAGGAACGCTTAGCGTTCGGTTACCCATGCAGCTCGCACACCATTTTACCTGGGTTCATTGTTACCGATCAGTGACGTCAGTAACGCGTTACAAAGTAACGCGTTACTGACGTCGGAGCACTTTTTTCAGTAACCAGTAATCTAACGCGTTGCTATTTCCAATCCAGTAATCAGATTAAAGTTACTTATCAAAATCACTTTGCGTTACAACCTTCTTTTGTTATTTCATTTATTTCCTCCACGCGTCTTGTCGACTGACCGACGTCTCTATGCGACAGAATGGAAACAATGGAGGGAGATGAACATTTTGTTGGTGGAAAAACAGGAACTATTTTCAGTTTCTGTCGCCAAGTCCGATTATTATAAGCGGCTTTGGGCTTTTTTTTTTTTTTTAAGTCGCTTGCAAATTTAATGAGTCGCGCCTTTTTAGGCTCGTTTTTGAACTTGGAAGTTGCTCATGTGAGCCTGGAAATAAGCAGAGACTCATAATAAATCCCAGAATTTGTCCGTCATTAAGGTAGTTTTAGTCCATCATTTCCCGGACGATCCGTCCCGCTGTGTCTTTGTTAATATCAAGTTAATATTTTACCTCTGAATGATGTCGAGCTTCACTTTGCGCTCCAGAAAACTGCAAACATCGAGATTAATATAAGATAAGATAAGATTTATTTGTCATTGTCATCCACAGATCACAACGAGATTGAGATTGTGCTTAATTCGAGTTGAGGTGCAAAATATACAATATACATAAAAAGATAAAGAAATAAATAGTGCAAAAGGAGAGAAATAG